>JAIEZT010000022.1:242935-319679 GCA_019594935.1 Periophthalmus modestus
TCCTCACCCTGTCTCTAAGGGAGCGCCCAGCCTCCCTGCAGAGGAGACTCTTTCAGCCTCTTGTATCTGTGACCTTGTCCTTTCATGCCCCAGAGTCAGGACGACAGGTGAACGTCGACTGAGGTAAATCCAGAGTTTTGTGTTTGGACTCAGCTCCTTCTACAGCGACATCACTGCAGACGCTGATCCAACTATAAATCAAATATTCATTTACAAACCTTTCAACATAGATTTGATCTGAACTATTGAAACTATAGAAAGTATCTGTGAAAAAACATGAAAAAGTTTTACATGTAAATAACAAAGTCAACTAACCAAACTCAACAAAGTTTACTCAAAAATCTCAACAAACCAACTCAACTCAAGTCAACCAGGTCAACCAACTAACCAACCTCGACCAACTCACCAACCTCGACCAACTCACCAACCTCGACCAACTCACCAACCTCAACCAACTCACCAACCTCAACCAACTAACCAACCTCAACCAACTCACCAACCTCGACCAACTCACCAACCTCAACCAACTAACCAACCTCAACCAACTCACCAACCTCAACCAACTCACCAACCTCGACCAACTCACCAACCTCAACCAACTCACCAACCTCGACCAACTCACCAACCTCGACCAACTCACCAACCTCAACCAACTCACCAACCTCAACCAACTCACCAACCTCGACCAACTCACCAACCTCGACCAACTCACCAACCTCGACCAACTCACCAACCTCAACCAACTCACCAACCTCAACCAACTCACCAACTCATCAACCTCGACCAACTCACCAACCTCGACCAACTCACCAACCTCAACCAACTCACCACTCATCAACCTCGACAACCCTCACCAACTCACCAACCTCGACCAACTCACCAACCTCGACCAACTCACCAACCTCAACCAACTCACCAACCTCGACCGACTCACCAACCTCGACCAACTCAACCAGCTCACCAACCTCAACCAACTCAACCAACCTCGACCAACTCACCAACCTCAACCAACTCACCAACCTCGACCAACTCACCAACCTCAACCAACTCTCACCAACCTCAACCAACTCACCAACCTCGACCAACTCACCAACCTCAACCGACTCACCAACCTCGACCGACTCACCAACCTCGACCAACTCACCAACCTCGACCAACTCACCAACCTCGACCAACTCACCAACCTCGACCAACTCACCAACCTCGACCAACTCACCAACCTCAACCAACTCAACCAGCTCACCAACCTCAACCAACTCACCAACCTCAACCAACTCACCAACCTCGACCAACTCACCAACCTCAACCAACTCACCAACCTCAACCAACTCACCAACCTCAACCAACTCACCAACCTCGACCAACCACCAACCTCGACCAACTCACCAACCTCAACCAACTCAACCAGCTCACCCAACCTCAACCAACTCACCAACCTCAACCAACTCACCAACCTCAACCAACTCACCAACCTCAACCAACTCACCAACCTCGACCAACTCACCAACCTCAACCAACTCACCAACCTCAACCAACTCACCAACTCATCAACCTCGACCAACTCACCAACCTCAACCAACTCACCAACCTCGACCAACTCACCCTCGACCAACCTCGACCAACTCACCAACCTCAACCAACTCACCAACCTCAACCAACTCACCAACCTCGACCAACTCACCAACCTCGACCAACTCACCAACCTCGACCAACTCACCAACCTCAACCAACTCACCAACCTCAACCAACTCACCAACTCATCAACCTCGACCAACTCACCAACCTCGACCAACTCACCAACCTCAACCAACTCACCAACTCATCAACCTCGACCAACTCACCAACCTCGACCAACTCACCAACCTCGACCAACTCACCAACCTCAACCAACTCACCAACCTCGACCGACTCACCAACCTCGACCAACTCAACCAGCTCACCAACCTCAACCAACTCACCAACCTCGACCAACTCACCAACCTCGACCAACTCACCAACCTCGACCAACTCACCAACCTCAACCAACTCACCAACCTCGACCAACTCACCAACCTCGACCAACTCACCAACCTCGACCAACTCACCAACCTCAACCAACTCACCAACCTCGACCAACTCACCAACCTCAACCAACTCACCAACCTCGACCCACTCACCAACCTCGACCAACTCACCAACCTCGATCAACTCACCAACCTCGACCAACTCACCAACCTCGACCAACTCACCAACCTCAACCAACTCACCAACTCTCACCAACCTCAACCAACTCACCAACCTCAACCAACTCACCAACCTCAACTCACCAACCTCACCAACCTCACCAACCAACCTCACTCACCAACCTCAACCAACTCACCAACTCACCAACCTCGACCAACTCACCAACCTCGACAACCTCACCAACCTGACCAACCAACTCAACCAGCTCACCAACCTCAACCAACTCACCAACCTCGACCGACTCACCAACCTCGACCAACTCAACCAGCTCACCAACCTCAACCAACTCACCAACCTCGACCAACTCACCAACCTCAACCAACTCACCAACCTCGACCAACTCACCAACCTCGACCAACTCACCAACCTCAACCAACTCACCAACCTCAACCAACTCACCAACCTCGACCAACTCACCAACCTCGACCAACTCATCAACCTCGACCAACTCACCAACTCGACCAACTCACCAACCTCGACCAAACTCACCAACCTCAACCAACTCACCAACTCACCAACCTCGACCAACTCACCAACCTCGACCAACTCACCAACCTCGACCAACTCACCAACCTCGACCAACTCACCAACCTCAACCAACTCACCAACCTCGACCAACTCACCAACCTCGACCAACTCACCAACCTCGACCAACTCATCAACCTCGACCAACTCACCAACCTCGACCAACTCACCAACCTCGACCAACTCACAAACCTCATGGAGAGCACAGGGACGATCTGGAGCAGAGTTCTGTATTTGGAATGAATATCATAGCAACCAAAGAGCCAATCAGGAGCGAGGCTGTTGAAGGTAACGCCCCTTCACTTAGCAACCCTGTCAATCAAACCTGTTGCTAACGCTAACAGGAGCGACCTCGGGGAAATAAGGACCTGATGTGTCTGTTATTAATGTTCATATGTTGATTTACAGACACAGACGTGAAATAAAAACCCCAGGATCATGTAGAGGGTTAATACGAACATTTAAGACCAACATGAGTGGATGGAACAGGAAGTGCACCACAATCACTTCCTGTTTGTAACACGGTGGTTAGCAGGTTAGCTCTGTCCATCTATATAAACAGTCTGTGCTAGTGTCATCTGCGGCCATTTTGTTTTGGCTCGTTTGGCGCTTTGCCTTTAGCTCCGCCCAAAACACAGAGCTGCTCTGTGATTGGTCCACACACTGCCGGGCGAGTTTGAATCTCAGGATGGATTCTGGTGAGTTTTGGAGAAACCCTGTCCCTGTGCAGGCTGACGGAGCAGGGGTCAGAGGTCAACGGGCCGGGACGTCATTACAGGTAAAACAATCAAATCTCCATGGAGACAAGAAAGGCCACATAATGTGTCTTTAACTTTAAATCAGCTGTCCAAAGTGTCATACAAAGTGACATAGAACAGTTTGTATTTGACATGGGCGAGTACTGGATGACGTATTTATACTATTTATATACATTTATACTTTACTTTACTCTCTCATTATTACTCATGATTGTCCTGCAGTTTTGGTAAATAAATAAAAATAAATGAAATAATAAATAAAGACATACAAAGACATACATATCATGAGATAAATACTTGACTAAATAGTGATCAGACCTGCTCCGTGACTCGAACCCGCGACCCTCTGGTCCGCGCGCTGCGTCCTGTTCGTTTCCCTGTTTCCATGACGACGACGCGGTTCAGCCGCGGCCAAACGCGGAGGAGAAACTGAGACAACAACTGAGACTTTGTGAGTACATTTATACTACAAAACACACACGAGAGTACATTTATACTACAAAACACACACGAGAGTACATTTATACTACAAAACACACACGAGAGTACATTTATATACAAAACACACACGAGAGTACATTTATACTACAAAACACACACGAGAGTACATTTATACTACAAAACACACACGAGAGTACATTTATACTACAAAACACACACGAGAGTACATTTATACTACAAAACACACACGAGAGTACATTTACTCCACAAAAACAACAACCTGAGACTTTGTAAGTACATTTACACAACACAGGCACATAAAAGTACATTTGTACCACACATTTCCTCCACTGAGGCACAGATGAGTTTTACTGTTTTACTGTTTTACTGTTTTCGTGTCGCAGTGATTCTTTATGATTCTTTATGATTCTTTGTGATTCTTTATGATTCTTTGTGATTCTCTGTGATTCTCTGTGATTCTCTGTGATTCTTTGGCACATACAGAACAGAGTTTATCTTTGCGCTGAGGCTGTGATCTGCCGCACGTCTCTGCGTCAGTCTCGCGTGAACCAACCGCAACCAAAACACGTGCATACGTCACACTCACCTTTGTGACGTGTTTAGAGAGAGATTCTGTCAATGATAATAATAATAATAATAATAATAATAATAATAATAATAATAATAATATAATAATAATAATAATAATAATAATAATAATAATAATAATAATAATAATAATAATAATCCGTTTCCTCGTGTCAGGGTCCAGAATCATGTGACAGTCGTGTCTCTTGTACATTTTTCACGAGTTCACGTCTTGATTGTCTGAAGTGCATTTGTTTAGATTAAATGCAGGGGGCGCTGGAGAGTCATTTTGTCATTGATGGCCTTGAGTCTTTCATTCGTAGTTTTGACACTGGTCCCTCGTGTTTCTTCTTGTTTTATTTGATTTTTGGGATTTTTCTGTTTTGATTTGTCCCTCGGGCCGAATTCATTTAACTGTCACCGGGACAAGAGGGAATCAGGTTTTACCACGAGGAGGTCATCTTCATCTTTATAATGTACTCGGCAAGTTTGAGTGTTTGTGTGTTGGTTTGTTGATTGGTTTGTTTGTTTGTGTGTGTGTTTGTGTGTTTGTGTGTTTGTTTGTTTGTTTGTTTGTTTGTTGATTTGTTTGTTTGTTTGTGTGTTTGTTTGTTTGTTGGTTGGTTTGTTTGTTTGTTTGTTTGTTTGTTTGTTTGTTTGTTTGTTTGTTTGTTGGTTGGTTTGTTTGTTTGTGTTTATCCCAGACGTGTCCAGCAGAGGGAGACACTTCATTCACCCTGTGACGTCACACAGATGTAGATTTATTTCACTCAGATAAAAGTTCTGCTCGTGATGAAGATATTTCTTATTTCCAGTATTTCACAGAGAAACAAGCACAATGTGCAAACTGAACCCTGTCGGCTCAGATCTGTGGAGAGGCGAGCATGTTTTAGCAGTGGAAACACCCATAATGGAATAACACATAGAAACGCTTAATGCTACACTACGGGACATTCCAGGCAGTCGAGCAGGTGGTGAACCCTCAGAAAAGCTCCACAGAGCAGCTTTAATCTCCGGTGTCACAGTGGGCGGTGCATGTGCCCTGGTGCCGTGTGGTTGTGGGGCGATGGTCACAGCTGCACAACTCTGTGCAACGTTTGTGTTTTTTTTATTTATTTAACCTTTATTTCTTCAGAAACATTTTCTCTTGATGAAACTGCAGATGTGTCCACACTTTTCACAAAATGTGACGAGACAAAGTGTGAACTGGTCAAAGAGGAACTGGACGTGTGAAAGAGGAAGTGTGCACAAACAGAATGAGCTCTGTTTGGCAGAGTGGTTAACCCTCTTCCTCCTTCACTGATGAGCAAATGCATGTGAGAGTACCCGCCTCGTGCCCAGAGCCTCTGTGGAGGTGAGAGTACCCGCCTCGTGGTCAGAGCCTCGTTAGACTGAGTCGTTTGGAGCAGGCTTGGTGTCGTTTCCATGGAGACGTGGGTGCGTTTGCTCGCGGTGCTGCTGTGGACGGGAGGTACGACCTGATCATGTTTTTGTACCAATAAAAACCAGACGTAATGTGACTGAAAACACGTCGAGTAAAATGTGTTTTATTTTGTATTTATTGGTTCATTTTCATTACATTTAAAATTAATTGAATTTGATTTTTTCTTTAATGTTCACAGTCTCAACTATTTTCTGTCTTTTTTCAGGGTCCAGGTCAAAACAAATATTCAAACAGACGGGGGACAGTCTGGACTTGCATGTCTCAGACAGTCAAAGGCCATTCTATTTATTTCATTGGAAATTCAATAACAGAGCAAATATAATAACACTGACTGGAACTAAGACCATCCCAGGTTCTGCGTACAAAGACAGAGTGGAGTTCTTCCCTCAGAATCTGTCTCTGATTCTGAAAAACGTCCAACTCAACGACACTGGGACCTACACGGCCATGGGGTCTAGAGACAAAGACTTTATACTCAGTACTTTTGACGTCACAGTCGAAGGTGAGTTCAAACACGTCTAGAATAAAAAAACAGATATTACAGAACATTTAAACTAAACCTCACCTCCTCAAAACGATTTACAGTCTGAAGTTCATTAGTTCTTCATTATTTGAGGTTTTTTCTGACTCCACCTAAGTCGTTCTGGGCGTTAAAACGTCTGTGTAAAGTAAAGACGAGATGGGCAGGTCGACATCGCTCTGTTGAACCTTCGACAGCGACTACGACTCTCAAAGAACAAAAACAGAGTCAGAAATACAGCGGCCCTTTGTTTATCTCTACTTTCCAAAAATAACCAGCAACCAGCAAAATCCGTGAAGTATCAGCTTTATTTTTTACATTATTCTCTCTGTTTCTCGTCTGTAAAACCCCTCACCACACACTTTATACACTTTTCTCACACATTAACATTTTCTCACATTTGTCTTGTTGAAACACAAAGACACATGTTAAACACATGTAAAACACACACACAGTGAGACCATGAAAGGTGAGGGACAACTGCACTTAAGTCAAGATTCATATTTTGAATTCAGGCCATTTATCTCATGAAGATTGAGATAAATGGCCTGATAAATAGTGGTTTTGTCTGTTTTTCTCTGTATTTGGTCGTCACAGCTCCAGTGTCTGCAGTGAACCTGAGCCTGGACTCTGTGTCCCACAGCCCGGAGTCCTGTAACTTCACTGTGATCTGCACAACTGAGCTGTACAGCATCAGACGCTCTTTCACCTGTGACACGCACCACTGTGAGGAGCTCCGCCCACAAACACACGGACACGCCCCCTCCGGCTTCACTCTAGACCTGATACGGTCCGGCGATTCAGTCATCTGTAACCATAGCAACCACGTCAGCTGGACCATCGACACCAGGAACTATCTCCAAATGTGCGTCAGTCGGTCAGAGAGTCAGACAGGTGGGTGATCGTCAGGCAGGACGGCGGACACGTCTGCGCTTTTCTCTCAACCAAATTTACACAAAGTTAGATTTTTCGTCTCGTTTTGCTGTCGTGATGCTTGTATTTGAACGCTCTGATCATTGGTTCTGATCACTTTAATCTTTAAGATGCAGACCGTGTACACTCAGACTGAAATATGTTAAGATGACGCACTGTGGACCCCTCCTGGCTGAATGAGGCATTACAGCGACATGTCCCGTGTGTTCCAGGTGCGTCGGTGTTGAGCGTGTGCGTGCTGAAGACGGTCGTGTACTCTGTGGGACTGCTGCTCATGCTGACCGCCGTCCTCACTGTGCACGTGCTGGAGCACAGGGCCAAACAGGACTGAGCCACGCCCCCTCCTCCACGACGCCTCCGCGACTCCTCCTCTTATAGCCCCGCCCACAGAGGAGACGACGACGTAACGGGCCACTTTACGCTATTTTCTTTGTTCTAATCCCTGCAGATTTAGGCTGAGTTCTTCTCTCAAACTGAAAACACTCTGTTCCACCTTGTGATGTCATCATGTGGTGATACAGGAAGTGCTCCACTGTGTTTTTAAACTCCAAACTCCTTCATTTCTAGAATCATTTGGATCATTTCAGACCTGGAATAACTGACAATCTACAACTGAACTAAAGGTAAAAGGAGCTGTTCACTTGAAAACTACCACTTGATGACATCACAAGGTGGAACAGAGCATTTTGATCTTGGCAGATGTACTTGCAGCATGTGCTATTTGACTCCAGTTTATTTTGATTGTGTTATTACCATTTGTGTTTTTGCTCTTTGTTTTTATATGATACTGTGATGTGTCCAAATCTTTTCTCGTGTGGATCAATAAAGTTTGTCCAAGTCAAAAAACTGAGAAACGTGTGATTTAAGGAGAGAAAGGTTCAGTTCTTCTGTGTCTGATCCAGAGTCAACACATGTGAGTGTGTCTGCAGCATAGACTGTTTTTATAAATAGCTAACCTGCTAGCTGCCGCTCACCAAACAGGAAGTGATCGTGGTGCACTTCCTGCTCCATTGACTCATGTTGGTCTTAAATGTTCGTATTAACCCTCTACATGATCCTGGGGTTTTTATTTCACGTCTGTGTCTGTAAATCAACATATGAACATTAAAAACAGACACATCAGGTCCTTCTGTCCCCGACGTCGCTCCTGTTAGCGTTAGCAACAGGTTTGATTGACAGTTTTGCTAAGTGAAGGGGCTTTACCTTCAACAGCCTCGCTCTGATTGGCTCTTTGGTTGCTATGATACTCGTTCCAAATACATAACTCTTCTCCAGATCGTCCCTGTACCTGCTCTCACCTCGATGAGCTTCTTTTGGAGCTGATGCTCTGGTGACGTCTCACTCACTCCACTTCTTCTGGTGACTCGATTTTCTTTTTTACAGTGTCAGGTACAATCTAAATATGTCACAGAGTGTTAGACGGTTATATTTAAACTGTAGCCGCTCTGTCACGTTTCAGACTTTGTGTTTTTAAAGGAGAAAAAGTCGAGACTCTCCTCTGACTCTCGTACATCTTCACCACAATCTGACCAGAACTGAAGACGCGACTTCGATGAGCAGCGAAACGTCTTCACTCTTACGACGATTTATCCAGCTGACAGATTTTAACTTCGTCTTTTTGCTACGTTACTTCAAAATAATTTCACTCAAGTAGAAGTACAAAGTAGTGGTCCTAGATAGAGTAAAAAAGTATTTGGTCAAGTACTACTGGAGTAAGTATGAGCATTTATCATCTGTGCCTCAACCCCCAGAACACAAACACAGAGCTCTACCAAAGGACCGCTGACATGTGCTGCTAGAAAAGTACTCAAGTTACTCAAGTAAATGTAACTGAGTACTAGTCCTGTCAGGGTGATCACAGTATCCACTTATCCTTCAGGTCGTCACATGTTTTGGTTTCAAGAATGTATTGTACCAGTGCTTAATGAGCGTATGTGAAGCTAACCCCTCTGTTTGGATCATTTCTAGTTGAGGACGATGGCGGGAGCCGATGAATCGTTTCTTCCGCGGCTCTTTAAAGGCACAAACAGAAGCCGCAGCAGGTAACCAGCCCGACTGTGCCTCACACTGTGTGATCGTGAACCATCTCTGACAAACATGTTCTTCCATTTAAACAGGTCAAAAGAGCTCACGCCCGAAGAACCTCACAAGTATCTCTCCAGACAACAAATCTTACGGTATGTGACACGTGATTCTACTTTGTCATTTACAGCTGTCGGCCCGTAGTCGTTCAGTCGTTCAGTCGTTCAGTCGATTAATCGGTGGATGGAGCTGACTAATCGTTTTATTTAGATTACAAGAATTTATATGGAACAACAGAACAGATGTTGATTTATTTGGTAAATTTAAGAGGGACATGAGAAGTTAGTGAGTCGAGTTGAGTTGAGTTGAGTTGGTTGAGTTGGTTGAGTTGGTTGAGTTGAGTTGGTTGAGTTGAGTTGGTTGAGTTGGTTGAGTTGGTTGAGTTGGTTGAGTTGGTTGAGTTGAGTTGGTTCAGTTGAGTTGGTTGAGTTGGTTGAGTTGAGTTGAGTTGGTTGAGTTGAGTTGAGTTGAGTTGGTTGAGTTGGTTGAGTTGGTTGAGTTGAGTTGAGTGGTTGTTGAGTTGAGTTGAGTTGAGTTTGGTTGAGTTGGTTGTTGAGTTGGTTGAGTTGAGTTGAGTTGGTTGAGTTGGTTGAGTTGAGTTGAGTTGAGTTGAGTTGGTTGAGTTGAGTTGGTTGAGTTGGTTGAGTTGAGTTGAGTTGGTTGAGTTGGTTGAGTTGAGTTGAGTTGAGTTGAGTTGGTTGAGTTGGTTGAGTTGAGTTGGTTGAGTTGAGTTGAGTTGGTTGAGTTGAGTTTGTTGAGTTGGTTGAGTTGAGTTGGTTGAGTTGAGTTGAGTTGAGTTGAGTTGAGTTGAGTTGGTTGAGTTGAGTTGGTTGGTTTGGTTGAGTTGAGTTGAGTTGGGTTGGTTGAGTTGAGTTGGTTGAGTTGAGTTGGTTGAGTTGGTTGAGTTGAGTTGGTTGAGTTGGTTGAGTTGAGTTGAGTTGAGTTGGTTGAGTTGAGTTGGTTGAGTTGAGTTGGTTGAGTTGGTTGAGTTGAGTTGGTTGAGTTGGTTGAGTTGGTTGAGTTGAGTTGGTTGAGTTGAGTTGGTTGAGTTGGTTGAGTTGAGTTGGTTGAGTTGAGTTGGTTGAGTTGGTTGAGTTGAGTTGAGTTGAGTTGGTTGAGTTGAGTTTGTTGAGTTGAGTTGGTTGAGTTGGTTGAGTTGGTTGAGTTGAGTTGAGTTGGTTGAGTTGGTTGAGTTGAGTTTGTTGAGTTGAGTTGGTTGAGTTGAGTTGAGTTGGTTGAGTTGGTTGAGTTGAGTTGGTTGAGTTGAGTTTGTTGAGTTGAGTTGGTTGAGTTGGTTGAGTTGAGTTGGTTGAGTTGAGTTGAGTTGAGTTGGTTGAGTTGAGTTTGTTGAGTTGAGTTGGTTGAGTTGGTTGAGTTGAGTTGGTTGAGTTGAGTTGGTTGAGTTGAGTTGGTTGAGTTGGTTGAGTTGAGTTGAGTTGGTTGAGTTGAGTTTGTTGAGTTGAGTTGAGTTTGGTTGAGTGAGTTGAGTTGGTTGAGTTGAGTTGGTTGAGTTTGGTTGAGTTGAGTTTGAGTTGGTTGAGTTGAGTTGTTGAGTTGAGTTGGTTGAGTTGGTTGAGTTGGTTGAGTTGAGTTGAGTTGGTTGAGTTGAGTTTGTTGAGTTGAGTTGGTTGAGTTGAGTTGAGTTGAGTTGGTTGAGTTGAGTTGGTTGAGTTGGTTGAGTTGAGTTGGTTGAGTTGGTTGACTTGGTTGAGTTGAGTTGGTTGAGTTGGTTGAGTTGGTTGAGTTGGTTGAGTTGAGTTGGTTGAGTTGAGTTGGTGAGTTGAGTTGGTTGAGTTGAGTTGGTTGAGTTGGTTGAGTTGAGTGAGTTGAGTTGGTTGAGGTAAGTTGGTTGAGTTGAGTTGGTTGAGTTGAGTTGGTTGAGTTGAGTTGGTTGAGTTGAGTTGAGTTGAGTTGGTTGAGTTGGTTGAGTTGAGTTGGTTGAGTTGGTTGAGTTGGTTGAGTTGAGTTGGTTGAGTTGAGTTGGTTGAGTTGGTTGAGTTGAGTTGAGTTGAGTTGAGTTGAGTTGGGTTGAGTTGGTTGAGTTGAGTTGGTTGAGTTGAGTTGAGTTGAGTTGGTTGAGTTGAGTTGAGTTGGGTTGAGTTGAGTTGAGTTTGTTGAGTTGAGTTGAGTTGAGTTGGTTGAGTTGGTTGAGTTGGTTGAGTTGAGTTGAGTTGGTTGAGTTGAGTTGAGTTGGTTGAGTTGGTTGAGTTGAGTTGAGTTGGTTGAGTTGAGTTGGTTGAGTTGAGTTGAGTTGGTTGAGTTGAGTTGAGTTGGTTGAGTTGAGTTGAGTTGGTTGAGTTGAGTTTGAGTTGAGTTGAGTTGAGTTGAGTTGGTTGAGTTGAGTGAGTTGAGTTGAGTTGGTTGAGTTGAGTTGAGTTGGTTGAGTTGAGTTGAGTTTTGTTGAGTTGAGTTGGTTGAGTTGGGTTGAGTTGGTTGAGTTGGTTGAGTTGAGTTGAGTTGAGTTGGTTGAGTTGAGTTGAGTTGAGTTGAGTTGGTTGAGTTGGTTGAGTTGAGTTGAGTTGAGTTGGTTGAGTTGGTTGAGTTGAGTTGGTTGAGTTGGTTGAGTTGGTTGAGTTGAGTTGAGTTGAGTTGGTTGAGTTGAGTTGAGTTGAGTTGAGTTGGTTGAGTTGGTTGAGTTGGTTGAGTTGAGTTGGTTGAGTTGGTTGAGTTGAGTTGAGTTGAGTTGGTTGAGTTGAGTTGAGTTGAGTGATGTGTTTTATTTTCATTTTAATACTGTGAAGCTCTTGCTCTTACTCATTTTCCTGCCCTCTAGTGTCTTTTAGCATGAACTACACTCTTATTATCATGGAAACTGTAAACTTCAGATGTTTTTAGAATTTAAAAATATAACGATTGAATTAGTTTTGTCCTTTTTTATAGAGCTACGAAAAGTCTGAAGCAGAACATTTGTGTGGACATGCTCCAGAACGGCAACCACAGGTAATACTTAACACTTTATAAAAACACTTTGTAAAAACACTTTATAAAAACACTTTATAAAAACACTTTGGTAAAAAACACTTATAAAAACAAAAAACACTTTAAAAAAACACTTTATAAAAAACACTTTATAAAAAACACTTATAAAAAACACTTTATAAAACACACTTTATAAAAACACTTTATTATAAAAACAACTTATATAAAACACACACTTTAAAAAAAAAACACTTTGTAAAAACACTTTATAAAAACACTTTATAAAAACACACTTTATAAAAACACTTTATAAAAACACACTTTATAAAAACACTTTGTAAAAACACTTTATAAAAAAACTTTGTAAAAACACTTTATAAAAAAACACTTTATAAAAACACTTTATAAAAACACGTTATAAACACACTTTATAAAAACACTTTATTAAAAAACACTTAATAAAAACACACCTTATAAAAACACTTTGTAAAAACACTTTATAAAAACACTTTATAAAAACACACTTCATAAAAACACACTTTGTAAAAACACTTTATAAAAACACTTTATAAAAACACTTTGAAAATCAAAGTGTGACTTTAAAATCAACTTTACGTAAGATATTTGTGCATGTTTCTTTATTTGCATTTTTAAATCCACTTGTGTCATTTTAACATCTTAATCTAAAGAGAAAATATGTGTCATATCTGTAATACCCCAATGAAGTAAATACCTCCTCTTTAATACCCCACAGAAGTAAATACCTCCTCTTTAATGCCCCACAGACATATATACCTCCTCTTTAATGCCCCACAGACATATATACCTCCTCTTTAATGCCCCACAGACATATATACCTCCTCTTTAATGCCCCACAGACATATATACCTCCTCTTTAATGCCCCACAGACATATATACCTCCTCTTTAATGCCCCACAGACATATATACCTCCTCTTTCAGTGGTACTTGTGAGTTACATCATCATTATGCACCGTCTTGTCTCATGACGCCTTCGTGTGTCGTGTCTCTGTGTCGTAGGTCGTTCTCCGTGTTCTTCCATGTTCTGAGTCTGGATCAGGAGCACCGTGAGTCATCTGACCCTCGTGTGGTCGACACTCTGTCGCCGCTCGAACATCAGCCCGAAAAACTGCACAAAATGAAACAGCACCTGACACAGGCCGAACACGCCGAGCGCTCCGGTACCAACACCCAGTGAACACTCCTGCGGTACACAAACTGAAACAAACAAACTGACTCTCAGGAGCTTCAAAAACACTTTATTATTCGTCTGTAACTTCTCCAAAGCTCAAAACGCTCTGCTCCACCTTGTGATGTCATCAAGTGGTAGTTTTCAAGTGAACAGCTCCTTTTACCTTTAGTTCAGTCGAGATTTAAATGATCCAGATGATTCTAGTGAAGGTGCGAGTTTAAAAACACAGTGGAGCACTTCCTGTATCACCACATGATGACATCACAAGGTGGAATAAAGTGTTTTCAGTTTGAGAGAAGAACTCAGCCTAAATCTGCAGGTTTGTGAGGTAAACATGTGAGAATGAAACAAAACACAGCTCCAGGTTTGTGTGAGACGTGAAACATCAGAACAGATCAGAGAAAAGAGGAATATGGGCCTTTAAAAAGTGACTTGAGTAAATGTACTTGAGTAAATGTACTTGAGTACTCTGTGTGCAGGTCGCTGGTCGGAGGCGTGTGAGCTGTACTTGAGTAAATGTACTTGAGTACTCTGTGTGCAGGTCGCTGGTCGGAGGCGTGTGAGCTGTACCTGTCGTTGGCGCTCTTCTTCTCCTCTGAAAAGGAGCAGTGGCTGCGGCTGCACTTCCTCCACCTGAGCTACGACCGAGAGCAGGGCCAGACCTCCAGAGCCGCCACCGAGGCCCACGCCCACGCCGCCGAGATCCGCCTCCAACAAGGTCACAGGGAGGTCACAGGCACACTGATGTAGTCCACCTGCAGACCTGGTTTAGACCTGGTTTAGTCCTGGTTTAGTCCTGGTTTAGATCTGGTTTAGTCCTGGTTTAGTCCTGGTTCAGTCCTGGTTTAGTCCTGGTTTAGTCCTGGTTTAGTCCTGGTTCAGTCCTGGTTTAGTCCTGGTTCAGTCCTGGTTCAGTCCTGGTTCAGTCCTGGTTTAGTCCTGGTTTAGTCCTGGTTTAGTCCTGGTTCAGTCCTGGTTTAGTCCTGGTTCAGTCCTGGTTCAGTCCTGGTTCAGTCCTGGTTTAGTCCTGGTTTAGTCCTGGTTTAGTCCTGGTTCAGTCCTGGTTCAGTCCTGGTTTAGTCCTGGTTTAGTCCTGGTTCAGTCCTGGTTTAGTCCTGGTTTAGTCCTGGTCTTTCTTGAGTCTTCAGAACATCTTGCATTTTTTTTCTGTGTTTGTTAATGTGTGCATCATGTCTCCATGGTAACTGTTGAACATTCCACCATAGAGATCCATGTAGAACACCCCCAGTGTGACGTCACTGCAGAGTATCAAAAGTGCACTAACAGTATTAGAGATACCTTACCCCGCCTGGTTGTTCCTGTAGGTGACCTGGAGGGGGCGCTGCGACACGCCGAGCTCTGCCTCCACCAGGCGCAGGACGGGGGCTGGCTGGACTCCTCCGGACGCTCCCTGAAGACCAGAGCTCAGCACGTGCTCTGGGGAACCTACCTCCACCTGTCCGACGCTCCACTGAAGAACAACAACTACACCAGGACCATGAGCCTCCTGCACCAGGCCCTGCGCACCGCCAAGGACTGTGAGCAAATACACAACACACACACACACACACAACACAACACAACACACAACACAACACACCACAACACACAACTGCACACACATACACACAACTCAGGAACTACACCAGGACCATGAGCCTCCTGCATCAGGCCCTGCGCACCGCCAAGGACTGTGAGCAAATACACAACACAACACACAACACAACACACACACACACACAACACACCCCACACAACACACAAACACACACACACACAACACACAACACACACACACACACAACACAACACAACACACAACACAACACACATACACACAACTCAGGAACTACACCAGGACCATGAGCCTCCTGCATCAGGCCCTGCGCACCGCCAAGGACTGTGAGCAAATACACAACACAACACACAACACAACACAACACACAACACACCACACAACACACAACACACACACACAACACACAACACAACACACAACACAACACAACACACAACACAACACACATACACACAACTCAGGAACTACACCAGGACCATGAGCCTCCTGCATCAGGCCCTGCGCACCGCCAAGGACTGTAAGCAAATACACAACACACACACACACACACACACAACACACACACAACACACAACACAACATGATACAAAACTGTGCACTACGACTTCACAAACCTGATCTGATGTGCAGTAGTTTCATTACTGGGATGCAGCTGATTGTGTTGTTATAGTGAAGGGGGGGAGGGGCTTAGAGCTCTGAAGGAGGAGGGGCTTAGTGCTCTGAAGGAGGAGGGGCTTAGAGCTCTGAAGGGGGAGGGACTTAGCACAGAGAGCAAAGGGAGGGCCACAATCTGACCATGAAGAACTGACTTATCTGAACTCCAACAGGTGAGCTCATTTGTGCTGTTAAACAAGTCCCTCTCAAATAACATTACAGTCACAAGGTAGCTAGCATTAGCATTAGCATTAGCATTAGCATTAGCATTAGCCATCAGTTTTTCAGTGAGTCTCTTACACCTTTTAGTGTAAAATCAAACTCTTTCACAGGACCATGAGTTTGGACTGATCACAGGCTCCTGAACATGTGCTGTCTACATTGACGTACATTGTGTCTCCATGGCAACTGCTGAACATTCCACCACAGAGACACATGTGGAACACCCCTAGCTTGATGCCACTCAAGAAAATCCTCACAAAATGCATTCTTACTCTGCGTGTAGTCTCGTCTCCACGGATCCGACTCGTAGCTTGACCTGATGGTGTCACCTGCTTTAAAACGTTGTGGGTCAAACTGTGAAACATTCCAGGAAAAGCATTAAAATCTCCATGGAAACAAGCAGGTGTTGGACCTTCCACAGAAAAGCTACATAGTTCTGTTGTGTGTCAGTGTAAGGATGTGCGTTTTCACCCGACACACACAAAAATAACTCCTGTCGTGTATTTATTTCACTTTAGGTGGAAACAGACATCTTGAAGGAGAAGCCGTGTACAGACTGGGAGTGACGTGTCAGCTCTGCGGAGACCACAGCGCCGCCAAAAAGGTCACACTCCAGTACTGTGTAAAAGTCTCGCCTCGATGGTGACGCTCTGTGTGTGTTTGTAGTACTTGAACACGTACGTGGGAATCTGCAGGGAGCTGGACGACGCCGCGGGGCTGGGAAAGGCCTACAGAGCAACGGCCTCGTCTTTACAAAGGTACGAGGGAATCCAACCCGCAACCCCGTCACCCAGAGGCGGCTGGACGACTGCTCTGCCACATGTGCTCACCATGTGTTTGATTTACACAGTGAGGGGAGCACACAGGAGGCACTGCTGTGTCTGCAGAGGCTGTGTGACGGCTCAGTGAACAGTCTGCCCCGAGACCTGGTCCACGCCTGTGTCAGTCTGGGGAACATCTACTTCAGCAAGGTACTGTCACAATACTCTGAAGTACTTTATGTACTTCAGCATGGTACTGTCACAATACTCTGAAGTACTTTATGTACTTCAGCATGGTACTGTCACAATACTCTGAAGTACTTTATGTACTTCAGCATTGTACTGTCACAATACTCTGAAGTATGATAGTCGAACCTCGGATCCAGGAGGAGCAGTGTGGTTTTCGTCCTGGTCGTGGAACACTGGACCAGCTCTATACTCTCCATCAGGTCCTCGAGGCTCATGGGAGTTTGCCACAGTCCCTCGTGGTGTCCTTTGGGGGGCGCTCTGGGAGTATGGGGTCCGGGGCCCTTTGCTAAGGGCTGTCCGGTCGCTGTATGACCGGAGCAGGAGCTGTGTTCTCTGCAGTGAGTCAGACTTGTTCCCGGCGCATGTTGGATCCACCAGGGCTGCACTTTGTCACCGGTTCTGTTCATTATATTTATGGACAGAATTTCTAGGTGCAGTCAGGGGCTGGAGGGGGTCTGGTTCAGGGGCTGGAGGAGGTCCAGTTCAGGGGCTGGAGGGGTCTGGTTCAGGGGCCGGAGGGGGTCTGGTTCAAGAACCACAGGATCTCATCTCTGCTGTTTGCAGATGATGTTGTCCTGATGCTTCTTTGAGCCAGGACCTGCAGCACTGAGGCGGTTTGAGCCGAGTGTGAAGCGTCTGGGATGAGAATCAGCTCCTCCAAATCAGAGGCCATGGTTCTCGACTGGAAAAGGGGTTTGCCCTCTCCGGGTGGTGAGTCTCTGCCTCAAATGGAGAAGTTCAAGTATCTCAGGGTCTTGTTCAAGAGTGATGGAGCGTGAGATTGACAGTTGGATCAGCGTCTGCAGTGATGTCGCTGTATCGGACCGTCGTGATGAAGAAGGAGCTGAGCTGAAAGGCAAAGCTCTCGATTTACCTCAGTTTATGTTCACCTCACCTATGGTCATGACTCTGGGTCATGACTGAAAGGACAAGATCGCGGATACAAGCGGCCGAAATGAGTTTCCTCCGCAGAGTGGCTGGGTGCTCCTTAGAGACAGGGTGAGGAGCTCAGTCACACAGGAGGAGCTCGGAGTAGAGCCTCTGCTCCTCCACGTCGAGAGGAGCAGCTGAGGAGGCTCAGGCATCTGCTCAGGACGCCTCCTGGACGCCTCCCTAGGGAGATGTTCCGGGCATATCCCACTGGGAGGAGGCCCAGGTAAGACCCAGGACACGCTGGAGGGACTATGTCTCTGGTGGGACCCCAAGGTCACTCCAGACACATTCTCCAGAAGCTGGAGGACGTGTTTGGGGTGAGGGAAGTCTAGGAGTCCCTGCTTAGACTGATGGCCCCACGACCCGGCCCCGGATAAGAAGAAGAACATGGATGGATGGATGGAATACTCTGAAATACTTTATCTACTTCAGCGTGGTACTGTAAGAGATACTCTGAAATACTTTGTGTACTTCAGCATGGTACTGTCAAAACACCTCTGTGTTTTTGTGAGCGCAGTGATGCTAACCTCTGTGTTTTTGTGAGCGCAGTGATGCTAACCTCTGTGTTTTTGTGAGTGCAGTGATGCTAACCTCTGTGTTTTGTGAGCGCAGTGATGCTAGTACTCTGTGTTTTTGTGAGCGCAGTGATGCTAACCTCTGTGTTTTTGTGAGCGCAGTGATGCTAAACTCTGTGTTTTTGTGAGCGCAGTGATGCTAACCTCTGTGTTTTTGTGAGCGCAGTGATGCTAACCTCTGTGTTTTTGTGAGCGCAGTGATGCTAACCTCTGTGTTTTTGTGAGCGCAGTGATGCTAACCTCTGTGTTTTTGTGAGCGCAGTGATGCTAACCTCTGTGTTTTTGTGAGCGCAGTGATGCTAACCTCGGTGTGTTTCAGGGTGAGTTTGCGCGGGCCTGTGAGTACTTCCTGAGGGGTTTTGAAGGAGCCGTGGACCTGAGAGACGTCCCTCTGCTGCAGACGGCTCAGGTTCAACTTTCATTTGTTAGATTCCTGTTTTTGTTTTTACACATTTTACTCTCTCTATACTATGGAGCTCAATAGCGCCCCCTGCTCCCTGGTCCCAGAAGTAAATGTCCCACTCATTTTTCCCATGGACTGTGAAACAAATTTATATTAAAAGTTTGAAAGCTCAGGGCTGATCAACAACGTGGAACTGAGGAAGAACTACACTTTAATTTTACACTTTCTTTAAAACCAGTTTATGAAACTTTATAAATGTTGTTGAAACATTTAGCAGAATCTTGTGTTTTAAATGTGTTTGGACTTAAAACAACCACATCATTGATGTTAGCATGTAGCTGTTAGCATGTATCTGGTTTGCATGGAGCTGGTTAGGACGTAGCTGGTTAGCATGTAGCTGGTTACCACGTAGCTAGTTAGCACGTAGCTGGTTAGCATGTAGCTGGTTAGCACGTAGTTGGTTAGCATGTAGCTGGTCAGCACATAGCTGGTTAAGACGTAGCTAGTTAGCATGTAGCTGGTTAACATGTAGCTGGTTAGCATGTAGCTGGTTAGCACGTAGCTGGTTAGCATGTAGCTGGTTAGCATGAACATTATACACATTATCTGCAAAAAAAAAGAAAATTTATCAAAACAAAACCATGATTTTTTTGTTTCATTTTGCATATTTTTATTACACTGAAAAACACACGTCCTTATTATGAGCGGGCTGCATCTCCACAGACCTGACTGGTAAACCTGAGGCCCATTTGCTGCTTACAGTCTTGTTTACTTCTTGTTTACTTCTTGTTTACTTCTTGTTTACTTCTTGTTTACTCCAGGTGCTGGTGGGTGGAGCCAAAGCTCACGTCCTGATGTCACAGGTCAGCTCTGTTTTAACGACAGACTCGGCTCCTTCACTCCAGAGACTCTTAGACTGGAAAGACCGACGGCTCTGGGCCCCGAGCGCTCAGGAAGCTGCAGACGCCGCCGCAGACACTACAGACGCCGCAGACGCTACAGACGCCGCAGACACTACAGACGCCGCAGACGCTACAGACGCCGCAGACACTACAGACGCCGCAGACGCCGCAGACGCCGCAGACGCCACAGATGCCGCCGCAGACGCCACAGATGCCGCCGCAGACGCCACCGCAGACACTACAGACGCCACCGCAGACGCCGCCGCAGACGCCGCCGCAGACACCGCCGCAGACACTGCCGCAGACACTACAGACTCCGCCGCAGACACTACACACGACGCCGCAGACACCGCTGCAGACACTACAGACGCCGCCGCAGACGACGCCGCAGACACTACAGACGCCGCCGCAGACACTACAAACGCCGCCGCAGACACCACTACAGACACCGCCACAGACGACGCCGCAGACACTACACACGACGCCGCAGACACTACACACGACGCCGCAGACACCGCTGCAGACACTACAGACGCCGCCGCAGACACTACAGACGCCGCCGCAGACGCCGCCGCAGACGCCGCCGCAGACGCCGCCGCAGACGCCGCCGCAGACGCCGCCGCAGACGCCGCCGCAGACGGCACTGACATTCACCCAGAAAATAAGTAGATGAAATGTTTTAATGTCAGTGATTTTGAGCCGTTCACTTGTGATAGAAAAGAGGAGGATGAAGTAATGAGTTTTGTTACAGATACTGAGGTAAAAAGTTACTCAAGTAAAAGTATGACATGAAAAAATCTACTTGAGGAGGAGGCAAGAGGAGGAGACAAGAGGGGGAGGAGGAGAAGGAGGAGTGAAGGAGACAAGAGGAGGAGAGGAGGAGGACTGGAGGAGAGGGGGAGGAAGAGACAAGAGGAGGAGGAGGAGAAGGAGGAGTCAAGGAGACAGGAGGAGAGGAGACAAGAGGAGGAGAGGAGACAAGAGGAGGAGAGGAGAGGAGGAGGAGGGGACAAGAGGAGGAGAGGAGGAGGAGGGGACAAGAGGAGGAGAGGAGACAAGAGGAGGAGAGGAGGGGGAGAGGAGGAGGAGAGGAGAGGGGGAGGAGGTAGTGATATAAAAATGACAGATATTTTGGTCACAGGAACAACACAAATCACTTTATTCTTTTTTCTGATTTTTGTATTTTTATTTTGCTCAAAGTCGTAGTTTAAACTTTTAAACTTTCTTCTGGATGTTTCCATGAACCTGGTAAAAATAACTCCTCAAGTCAGATGAAAAATACTTTTACTTTTCTGTTCAAAATGTAGTGGAGTAAAAGTACAGATACTGCTCTGACATGTACTCAACACTGTAAAATGTATTTTATAATTTTTTTTTATTAATTTGGCAACATAAAAATAAAAATATCCATTTGAATCAGTTTATTCGTATTTATTTAAAAAAAAAAAAAAATTAAAACGTTTGTTTTATCTTTGTTTACTGTGATGTGTCGTACTGCGCATGCGCGCTCTCACTCTGCCCACGTGTCCGGAAGTGTCCGCTCTGGTCTTGAGTTGTGTGTTTTTCCTGGAGCATTTCCTCCGCAGCGCCTCCTCTGCGCTGCACCGGGGGCTCGCGGGAGCCGGAGGAGCGGAGGCCGGCCGAGGGACACGGGAGGCCGGCGTGGAGCGGTGCCAGGCCCCGGAGAGGTGTTTGAAACATGGGCCTTCTCGCCCGGATCAGGAAGGAGTGGTTCATCATCGGGATAGTGCTCGTCATCTTATCCGCCAAAGTGCATCCCAGCTTCGGCGTCAGAGGAGGTGAGAGCCCGGGGGACGCGCCTGGAGCTTCTGGAGTACTTATATCTGTATTTATGTATTTATGTAGTTATTTAAAAACACCAAAACGCGACACTTTTAACATGTCAAACACTAATGATCTGACTAATCCTCTTTGACTGTCTCCATGGAGATGTGTTTCCTGTACATCACCTGGAATGTTCCACAGTGTGGCATTAAACAGGTGTTTCTTACTTTCATTCAGTCATACGTGTTTTTATTGCTCGAAATGTCTTGGAAAAACAACAAGAATTCGTCCTGTTAGTGAGCTCGCCTCTCCACAGATCTGACCTGGAGTGCGCCTTTTGGTAGAAAAGTTTTTTCCCAAGGCATCCAGAAGTGGTAAATGTTGAAATCACTGAACAGACTCTCCGTTCTTTGCCCAAACAGTGCGTCCTCTGTGCGTAAAAGCCCTGTGCGTAAAAGCCCTGTGCGTAAAAGCCCTGTGCGTAAAAGCCCTGTGCGTAAAACCTGCGCATTTGGACACGTTGCACTTGTACTGTTCGAAACGCCCTCATCATTTAAGTGTTTATGTAAAATTCTGAACCTGTCCGTGTTGTTTCCTCAGGTTTGTTTTCAGAAGGAGCTGATCCGGTTTGAGGAGGAGCAGCAGGTTTAGAGATGTTTCCGCCTCCGTCTTATCTCACACAGATTAGATTAGTCGATTTGCTGCTACTGGTTTTATGGCTGTCAAGGGCAATTTATAAAAAGTGAAAATGGATGCCTCCTAAAGGTGCACTCCGGGTCAGATCTGTGGAGAGGCGAGCTCACTAACAGGACCAATTCTTGTTTTTCCAAGACATTTTGAGCAATAAAATCACTAAACATCACCAGAAAAGTTCCATAATGCACCTTTTAAGACCATTCTGACGCTGTGTTTTAGATTTGTTATTAGAAGTACAGTATAAGTGGACTGAAAGGTGGAAAACACAAAGTTAAAACCACACTTCGGAACATTCTCCATGAGGTTAGATATGTTTAATGCCATACTGTGGGATATTACAGCTAAAGGAACAACATCTCCATGGAAACAAGCCGGAGGAGTCAGGTTTGTGGAGATGCAAGCCCGCTCAGAGTAAGGACGCAGGGTTTTTCTAGGGTTTTTAGTGCCATAAATGATAAAATGATGTAAAATAAATAAAATAATGAAATGTCCAAATCATTATTTAGATTTTATTAATGATGCGATTGTTCTAAATGTTCAGCCTTCATCTTTCTTCAACTTGTAAATGTTAAAAAGCCCAAATGTTCACATCATCACGCTGTATGTTTCCTCAGGTCCGTTAAAACCTGAAATCACGGTGTCGTACGTCGCGGTGTCGCTCATCTTCTTCAACAGTGGACTCTCGCTCAAAACAGAGGTGAGGCTTCACGCTTCTGTCTCATCCACGTTTCCTTGAAGCTGCTGTGTCGTTTTTGGGGTTGTATCGTTTGGGGCCGATCTTCACAGAAAATCAGTTTAATCTGGTCTCCAGCGACGTTAAAAACCGCAGACAAGCAGGCGGAGTCTGGGGCCACAGGAGGCGGAGTCTGGGGCCACAGGAGGCGGAGTCTGGGGTCACAGGAGGCGGAGTCTGGGGCCACAGGAGGCGGAGTCTGGGGCCACAGGAGGCGGAGTCTGGGGCCACAGGAGGCGGAGTCTGGGGCCACAGGAGGCGGAGTCTGGGGCCACAGGAGGCGGAGTCTGGGGCCACAGGAGGCGGAGTCTGGGGCCACAGGAGGCGGAGTCTGGGGCCACAGGAGGCGGAGTCTGGGGCCACAGCAGGCGGAGTCTGGGGCCACAGCAGGCGGAGTCTTGGGCCACAGGAGGCCGAGTCTGGGGCCACAGGAGGCCGAGTCTGGGGCCACAGGAGGCCGAGTCTGGCTGTTTGATCTGGTGGCGTTTGCTCTCACATCACTGTCGTCTTTTGTGACACGTGTGGTCAGTTTACAGGTCGATAAAAAGACGCCGCCTCTTCATTTCTGCGAGAACACGCTCCACACAGGAATAACCCCTCTGCTGTGGGGATTGAACCAGGGACCTTGTGGCTGTGAGGCGGTGTGTGTTTGATGGTGCATGTGTGTGTGTCCAGGAGCTGACCAGTGCCCTGCTCCACGTCCGGCTGCACCTGTTTGTCCAGAGCTTCACTTTAGTTTTCTTCCCTGTGTCTGTGTGGCTCCTGCTGCGAGTGCTCGCCCTGTCCAGCATCGACCAGTGGCTCCTGCGAGGGTGTGTACCAGAGTACTACTAATACTGATACTACTACTACTGATACTACTACTACTGCCACTACTGCTACTACTACTACTACTACTACTGCTAATACTACTGCTAATACTACTACTGATCCTCTTAAATAACATTACAGTCATGAGCTAGCGTTAGCATTAGCATTAGCATTAGCGCTCTCGTCGTTGTGTAAAATCAGACTCTTAAACTGGACCATGATCACAGGTCTGAACACGTGTCTTTAAATCACTGTGGGATTTTTTCTCAGTTTTTAGTGAGTTTTTTGTCTGTGTTTACTAATGTGTGTCACCATGGTAACAGCTGAACATTCTGTCAATAGAAACACATGTAGAGCAGCCCCAGTGTGACGTCAGTGTGTAAATCTGCAGGTTTGTGTTAAACATGTGAATGAAACAAAAGCAGCTGCAGGTCTGAGACGAGACATTAGACTGAGTCACATTTAAAATATAAAAACGAGGAAGTGCAGTTTAAGGCCTCTCCACTAGAGGGAGCTGAACTGTGTCAGAGTCACCTCAGATTTTAACTTTTGACCCTCTCCTCCTTTCTCTCACTCTAATCTCTCTCCCTCCCCTTTCCCTCTTTCTCTCTCTTTCCCCTCTTCCCTCCCTTTCTCCTCTCTCCTCCTCCTCCTCTTTCTCCTCCTCTCTCCTCCTCTCCTCCTCTCTCCTCCTCCCCTCCTCCTCCTCTCTCCTCCCCCTCTGCTCTCCTTCTCTCCCCCTCTCCTCCTCCTCTCTCCTCCCCCTCTGCTCTCCTTCTCTCCCCCTCTCCTCCTCCTCTCTCCTCTCCTCTCTCCCCTCCTCCTCCCTCAGTTTACAGACGGTGAGCTGTATGCCTCCTCCGGTGTCGTCGGCTGTGATCTTGACCAAAGCCGTCGGGGGAAACGAGGTGAAACATTTTTAAACTTCTAAATGTTTAAATATTTTATAAACTGAACTTGCTCTGACGACTTCTTCTTCTTCTCCTTCTTCTTCTTCTTCTTCTCGTGTTTTTCAAACGTTCAGGCCGCAGCCATTTTCAACTCTGCGTTTGGGAGTTTCCTGGTAAGAAAACCGTCTGTTCCAGGCTCTAAAGCTGCACTGTGGCACTTTTCTGCTCGTCTCCATGGAGATTATGTGCCCAGCGTCTGTTCCACGGAAGAAAAACGATCGATTCATCAAATAAAAAAGGGGCGTGTCAAAAATCTGTGTTTGTGCAGTGACAGGACTCCACCTGCAGGGGGAGCGCACACCGACTCTCTGTACAGTTCATTAAATCAGATGTTACGCCTCGATAGTTACATTACTCTTACTCGAGTACTGTTTTTGGTGAACATACAAATAAACACAGCTCCAGGTCTGTTTGAGACGAGGAAACATTAGGTCAAAGGTCAGAGGTCACCTTCTGTAACATTCTGGAAACTGCATCTCCATGGCGACAAGCAGAAAGAGAAGAAAGAGTACAAAGAGTACCCTAAACCAGAACAGTGCTCCGTGTCATGACAACATAAAGGTCTGAGTTATGTGTTATGTCACTCACTACTTGTGTGTCGTCTCAGGGGATCATCGTCACGCCGCTGCTGCTGCTGCTGTTTGTGAGTCTTTAATATTTATATCAACACGGACGAAATACACGCCAGGCTAACAGTTATAAAGGCTAACAGTTATAGCGGCTAACAGTTATAGCGGCTAATAGTTATAGCGGCTAACAGTTATAAACGCTAATAGTTATAGCGGCTAACAGTTGTAGGGGCTAACAGTTGTAGGGGCTAACAGTTCTAGAGGCTAACGGTTATAGGGGCTAACGGTTATAGGGGCTGACAGTTATAGCGGCTAACGGTTTTAGCGGCTAACAGTTATAGGGCCTAAGTTATAGCAGGGGCTAACAGTTATAGCGGCTCACGGTTATAGGGGTTAATGTTGTAGCGGTCAGATATAGGGGTTATAGCGGCTAAAAGTTATAGCGCCTAGCAGGTATAGCGGCTAACAGTTATTGCAGCTAATAGTTATAGCGGCTAACAGTTGTAACGGCTAATAATTATAGCACTTCTGTGTGATGTTACCAACTACTTGTAATTACAGACGTCACTAAAGCATCACACACTTAGATTTAGACGTTTTTAAGCAGAAAACGCTCTGTTCCACCTTGTGATGTCATCAAGTGGTACTTTTCAAGTGGTACTCTCCTCCTTTTACCTTTACTTCAGTTGTAGATTGATATTTATTGCGAGACTGAAATGATCCAAATGATTCTAGTGAAGGTGGAGTTTAAAAACACAGTGGAGCACTTCCTGTATCACCACACGATGACATCACAAGGTGGAACAGAGCGTTTTCAGTTTGAGTGACATCAGAAAACGGTGTAATATAGTTTTTAGTTTTTTTTGTTTTTTACAGTTGCATAACCTCTTGTCCGTGTGTTTAAATCTCGTTTGTCCAGTTGGGTTCGTCGTCGTCCGTTCCGTTCTCGTCCATTTTCTCGCAGCTCTTCATGACGGTCGTGGTGCCGCTGATCCTCGGACAGGTGACGTCATCTTCACTTTTTATCAAGTCTGGTCTTTTGTGGGACGTTTCTTTGGTTCATTTACAGGATTCTTCTGTTGTGGTTATAGTTAAAAATGAACTGAAAAGTCCAGTTCTGGACCACTGAGGCCCCCCTGTGGTACGGCAACGCCACTGCACACGTTTATGTCCTCATCTGGGGTGCTCCTGGTTCAGTCCTGATTTAGTCCTGGTTTAGTCCTGGTTCAGTCCTGGTTTAGTCCTGGTTTAGTCCTGGTTCACTCCTGGTTCAGTCCTGGTTTAGTCCTGGGACTGATTTAAACTGACCCTGTGGTCCCTCTGCTCTCTGACCTTTAACCCCTGACCCTCTGCTCTCTGACCTTTAACCCCTGACCCTCTGCTCTCTGACCTTTATCCCCTGACCCTCTGCTCTCTGACCTTTAACCCCTGACCCTGTGGTCGTCCTCAGGTGTGCCGTCGGTTCCTTCGTGAGTTCCTGGATCGTCGGAAGCCTCCGTTTGGGGCGGTGAGCTCCTGTGTCCTCCTCATGATCATCTACACCACCTTCTGCGACACCTTCAGCAACCCCACCATCGAGCTGGAGCCCAGCAGCCTGCTGATCGTAGTACTCATCAGTGAGTACTACTGCTAATACTACTGATACTACTACTACTGATACTACTACTGCTAATACTACTGATACTAATACTGCTAATACTACTGATACTACTACTGCTAATACTACTGATACTACTACTGCTACTGCTACTACTACTGATACTACTACTGATACTACTACTGCTAATACTACTACTACTAATACTGCTACTACTACTAATACTAGTGATACTACTACTGCTACTGCTACTACTACTACTACTGCTCGTAGTACTTATCAGGAAGAATAACTACTACAAATCCCAGTCTTATGTAGCTGTTTAAGTCTGTGCTTTTGTGTTTCCAGTTTTCTTGATTCAGATGGGCTTCATGATGCTCACCTTCACCTTCTCCACCAGGTCAGGGCCCGTGTATGTCACACCATCATCACATCATCACATCATCACATTATTACATCACAGTACATCATGACATCATCACATCATCACATTATTACATCACAGTACATCATCACATCATCACATTATCACATCACATTACATCATTCAATTCAGTTCAATTCAATTTCTCTTTATTGTCTCATGTCACATACAAACAAGATGAACAGCACAGATGAAATTGCTGTCCTCTCCACCTCAGTACAAACATATTAAATGTGCCAAAAAATAAAATAAAAGAATAAATAAAAAATTTGCAAATAACAAAAAAGAAGAAATGTGCAAACCACAAAAAGAAATGTGCAAACCAAAAAGAAATTTCAAGTAACATTAAGACATAAACAAAACAGAAACATTCAAGAGGAACATTCAAGTGTGAACAGCCGGAGATTGTGGATAAAAAATGAGGTAGAGCGAAATATATGTGGAGTAAACAGTTATTGATTGTCCATGTAAAATAAATACGAGATATATGTGCAAAAATATTAAGTAACAATTATTGATTGTCCATTAAATATATATAATCATCACACTATCATCACATCATTACATAATCACACCATGACATCATCACATCGTCATTACATCATCACATTATTACATCACATTACATCATCACACCATAATTACATCATGACATCATCACATCATGACATCATCACATCATGACATCATAACATCACATTAGATCATCACACTATCATCACATCATGACATCATCACATTATTACATTACATCATTACATAATCACATAATCACATGGTCACGTCCTGGTCTCGTTCTCAGACTCTCCTGTTTCTGTCTCTGTCTCAGGTCGAGCTTCAGCTTCAGTCCTGCAGACACTGTGGCCATCATGTTCTGCTCCACACACAAATCCCTCACGTTAGGTACTCACTCGTTTGTTTAATCATCTCGTGTTCATGGTGTCAGCTGCAAAGTGTCAATATTTGTGGGCGTGACAAATCTGATCAAAACTCTTCTGTATCTCTGTATTTGACCCAAACTGCAGTCACAACACCACACCTGCAGGGGGAGCTCCTGCAGAAACTACTGTTTATGCTCACTCCTGTTTCCTGCTGTGTAGAAAAACAGATCATCTAAATACAACGATTAAAGGACTAAACGGCGCCAGGCCCACAGCTCTGTGTTTGTAGTGAACAGTCTGTGTCTGATCGTCTGTTTTTCAGGGATTCCCATGTTGAAGATCGTGTTCGCAGGTTTCGAGCATCTGTCCCTGATCTCGGTCCCTCTTCTCATTTATCACCCGGCCCAGATCCTGCTCGGGTCGGTGCTCGTGCCCAGCATCAGGACGTGGATGACCTCCAGACAGAAGGTAAAGGCACAATGCGGAACATTTGAGCATCTGAAGTGTTACAACCACAGACTGTGAAGACGTGACTGAGTGAGACGTCACAGCTTCAGCTCAAATGAAGCTCATGAGGCTGGAGCAGGTACAGGGACCACGAGTATCATAGCAACCAAAGAGCCAATCAGGAGCGAGGCTGTAGAAGGTAACAGTCTGTGAGCAGGTCTGTCCAGTTCTATAAACAGTCTGTGGTTACAACACTAGTTTACGTATTAAAAACATCTGTAAATTTGTTCATTTGCAACTTTTTTGCAAATTAACATTTTGTGTCTGTGTTTACACTTTTAACCTCTGAAAATGTGACAAGACGAAACGACCCTGTAAACGCTCAAACGATTCCAAACATGTGGTGGTGTTCTGGCCGTGGACAGAGCTCAAAGTGACTCTCTGGAGACTCTCATAGTTTAAACTGTTTAAACTGTAGGACAGACACAGCTGAACCTGGGTTGCCAGATCCTGAACCTGCAGAGACACACAGGTGTCTCTCAGTTTATGGACGGGCCTCATGTTCAGATCCTCCAGACTCACTCCCTGCAGAGGCTGCACTAGCTCTGACTCCTGATTGGCTGCAGGTGCTGGGGTTTAGGGACCAATCAGATCAGAGAGAGACATTTTAGATCTAAAACAACTGGATTTCAGCTTTGAACCTGGCAACACAAGAGAGAGTCATGTGAGGCTCATTCTGTTTTCTGATTGGATAATAACATACATACTAACGTGAACACATGAACACGTGAACACGTGAACACGTGAACACGTGAACACGTGAGCTTCATGTCCGTGTGTTTGTGGTCGCATCAGTAAATACCTCATACCTCACGACGTCATGAACCTCCTTCTGTTTGTGTTCTCCTCTTGTGTTCTCCTCTTGTGTTCTCCTCTTGTGTTCTCCTCTTGTGTTCTCCTCTTGTGTTCTCCTCTTGTGTTCTCCTCTTGTGTTCTCCTCTTGTGTTCTCCTCTTGTGTTCTCCTCTTCTTGCTCGTGCTCATGTTGTGTCTGTGCTTGTGCGCCCCCTACAGTCCAGTCTGCTGTTGCGATAGGCTGTTCTGGTCTGAGTGAGTAACAGAGTCGTTCTCAAACTGTTTAAAGTTCACATCACAGGTTTACACCAGAGCATGGAGCAAACAGGAGAAAGGTTTAAAAATGTACTCATGAGCAGAGGAGAGTACTCGAGTACATTTACTCAAGTACATTTACTCAACTACATTTACTCAGGTATGTTTACTTGAGTAACGTTTTTTAAATTTATAGATTTTAGAGTATTTTTCCAGCTGCATACTTTTCCTCCTACTCGAGTACTGTGTGTATTGTAGTAGTAGTACTGTTACTAGAGTACTGCGTGTATTGCAGTAGTAGTACTGTTACTAGAGTACTGCGTGTATTGCAGTAGTAGTACTGTTACTAGAGTACTGTGTGTACTGCAGTAGTAGTACTGTTCCTGAAGTAAAGTTCCTCTGAGTCTGTGTTTATGTAACGATATAAAATGATCTGAACATTTGTTTGTTCAGATCTGATTTAGTTTTGAATCATTTGGTTCATTATTTCAGGTTTTGTCTCGTTCACTTTAAATTATAAATCACATGTTACTCAGTTACTCTTAAAGTTACTTTGGGTCATTTCTTGGAGCACTACTGTGTACTTGTACTTGAGTAGTCGTACTCTGAAGTGTGTTACTGCAGTAGTTTCCTCCTCTGTGCGACACACAGTTTAAACATGAATGTGATATTTTGTGTCATTACCAAAGCCCTGGTCCTTCATTGTCTCAGTGCTGTTTATTTTAGCCTCTAGGGGGCGCCACAGCCTCCTGTAAAACTCTCCATGTCTCCCGAGGTGTGACCTGTGATATGAACTTTATTTAAGATCATTTCTCTGCTTCAGATCTGAGCTCTGGGCTGGGACACGACACGATCCTGTCACTTAAACTCAGAATATCCATCTTTATCTGAAGTTTTACATTTCAGAGATTTGAATGTGGATTAAAAACGTTCAAATTTAAAACACTTCACAGATTGAGATTCATATTCTGAATTCACATCATTTTGAATCATTTTGGTGTTTTTCCTCTTCATCCTGAGTCCAGCAGCTTGTCTCTCCAGCAGGTGGCGCTGTCCTGATTCTAACATTTCAAACTTTTGATACTAAGACTCGATACTCGGAGCCAGGGACCAGCTGTTTGTGTGAAATATAAAACAAGGTGCTGGACTCGGTGAGGAGCTCCGCTGTGGGGAGGAAATGTTCGGGAAATATTCAAATCTACAAATCTGTAAATTCACGAGATTCACATTTTTAATCAAAGGTTTGACACAAAACTGACTCTCATGAACTTTAAACACTCTGTTCCACCTTGTGATGTCATCATGTGGTGATACAGGAAGTGCTCCACTGTGTTTTTAAACTCCACCTTCACTAGAATCATCTGGATCATTTCAGTCCTGGAAAAACTGACAATCTACAACTGAACTAAAGGGAAAAGGAGGAGTTAACATGAAAACAACCACCTGATGACATCACAAGGTGGAACAGAGCGTTTTGAGGTTTGTAGATGTAACAGACGAATAATAAAGTGACTCAAACATGTGAATGAAACAAAGTCCAGGTCTGATTTTGAGGAGGAAACATCAGATCATGGATTAAATCTGCAGGAGTGGGTTTGTGACACAGGAGCTTTGAGTTTCTTTATTTCCTGGTTTGTCTGAGTTGTTGTTGTGTTTGATAAATGTTGTAGTTTTATGTATTTTATTGTTTTTCATACTTGTCGTTCTTGTCGTGTTGTTTTTTCAGACTCACTTTCTCGACGCCGTTTGAATGATTCCGGTTCTTCTTGGACTCGTGCCTTTCTCCAAACCAAACGACCTCAGAGTGTGGCGTGTTACAGCACTTTTGTATTTTATAACAGACGCCCAGGTTTATAATTTTGTATTTAATGAGAGTATTTAGTTATTTGAATAGTTTATTTCCATAGCGACACAGGACCAGACGAACTGTTACTGGGAACAATATTTTTACATGAACAATGTTACAGTGTTTGCAACTTTAATACACAAAACAATGAGACAATGAACCTGTCTGAGTCTCTGTGTAAACTCCAGCTCATGGTGCTCTTGAGCAAGACACTTTTCAGTCTGTATGAACCAGGACTGAACCAGGACTAAACCAGGACTGAACCAGGACTGAACCAGGACTGAACCAGGACTAAACCAGGACTGAACCAGGACTGAACCAGGTCTAAACCAGGACTAAACCAGGACTAAACCAGGACTGAACCAGGACTAAACCAGGTCTAAACCAGGTCTAAACCAGGTCTAAACCAGGTCTAAACCAGGACTAAACCAGGACTAAACCAGGACTGAACCAGGACTAAACCAGGACTGAACCAGGACTGAACCAGGACTGAACCAAGTCTAAACCAGGACTAAACCAGGACTGAACCAGGACTGAACCAGGTCTAAACCAGGTCTAAACCAGGTCTGAACCAGGACTGAACCAGGTCTAAACCAGGTCTAAACCAGGACTGAACCAGAACTAAACCAGGACTGAACCAGGACTGAACCAGGACTGAACCAGGACTAAACCCAGGACTAAACCAGGACTGAACCAGGACTGAACCGGGACTGAACCAGGACTAAACCAGGACTAAACCAGGACTAAACCAGGTCTAAACCAGGTCTAAACCAGGTCTGAACCAGGACTAAACCAGGACTAAACCAGGACTAAACCAGGACTGAACCAGGACTAAACCAGGTCTAAACCAGGTCTAAACCAGGTCTAAACCAGGACTAAACCAGGACTAAACAGGTATATATTAAAATGAAATTATATTTTATTATTTTTTGTCTCTCTAAATAAGCGTCACACTTTAGGTAAACACACAGTGTTATCTTCATTTTACTCGTCTGGATGTTGTTGGACGGTGGATCTGAGGATTTCCTCAGATCCACTGTCACGTCTCAGGAGGAAGCAGAGACTGGGACCCGGGGACAGACTCGTCCATCACCCTGAAGTCCCCCAGGACAGACCGGAGGGACCATGTCTCTGGGAACACCTCAGGGTCCCACCGGAGGAGCTGGAGGAGGTGTCGACCGGCCCCGATAAGAGGAAGATGAAAAAAGTATTTGTGGCTCCCAGTGTTTTTTCTGTGGAAACTGGGTCTAAATGGCTCTGTGGGGTTAAAGATCCCAGGACTAAACCACGTCTGAACCAGGACTAAACCAGGATTAAACCAGGATTAACCAGGAGGATTAACCAGGATGAACCAGGATGAACCAGGTCCAAACGGGTCTAAACTGATGTGTCATGTGATGTTGTAAGGATCATGTTCATTTGGTTTTGCTTTGATTAAACTGGTTTTGTTTCTTTTATACTGGGCTGTACTCAAATAACCTCTGAGAGGGCTGGGCACTCGCTTTATACATGAACAATATGTACAGCACTCAACAGAATGAAGAAAGAATCAGGAATCACACTGTAGGATTTTAGTGAATGAATTGGTAAATTCCTCTGTAAAATAAGTATTTTGTCTCCTACAAACAGCAGGATTTGTGTCTCTCAGACGTGTAAGTTGTTCTTTCTCTTCTCCTCTGTCCTCCACTCGTTCCCTGTATTAATGGCTCCTGTTTGACTCGTTCTCAGTATAAAAGACACCTGTCCACAACCTCAAACAGTCACACTCCAAACTCCACTATGGCCAAGACCAAAGACACGTCAAAGGAACCACAAACAAAACTGTGACCTGCACCAGGCTGAAGACTCAATCTGCAACAGGTGAGCAGCTCGTGTGAACAAATCAACTGTGGAGAATTATTAGAAAATGGAAGAAAGACACTGATAATCTCCCTCCATCTGGGGCTCCACAAGATCTCACCCCGTGGGGTCAAAATGACACAAGAACGAGGAGCAAAACTCCCAGAACCACACGGGGGACCTAGTGAACGACCTGCAGAGGGACCAAAGTAACAAAGGCACCATCAGTAACACACTACGACCAGGGACTCAAATCCTGCAGAGACGTGTCCCCCTGATTAAGGACATGTCCAGGCCCGTCTCAAGTTTGGATTTGGATGATCCAGAAGAGACTGGGGGACAATGTCAGAAAAGATCAGATCATTGTGTTTGGGAGAAAGATGCTGAGCTGATCCAAAGACCAGACCTACTGTGGAGCATGAGGAAACATCAGGCTCTGGGGCTGTTTTTCTGGGACCAGGACGACTGATCCGTGTAAAGACAGAATGAAAGAGACATGTATCGTGAGATTCTGAGTGAAAACCTCCTTCCATCAGCGAGGGCAGTGAAGATGAAACGTGTCTGGGTCTTTCAGCGAGACAATGATCCAAACACACGACGAAGGAGCCGCTTCAGAAGAAGAATCTCACCAGTTCCACAGGTGAGATTATAAACATAGACTGTCCTGTAAATCTGGCCTTAAACCGACTCCCAAAAGATTGGCAGATGAAAACATTATAACATAAATTAAATGTGCACTGTGTAACCTGTACGTTGGGATCTACCACTCGTCTCCAAGGAGATGTTTTATTGCATCACTTTATGACATTAAACTTTTACATTTATTCAATTACAGGTGTTTTTATTGCTGAAAAATAAACCGTGTTCGTGCAGAAGTCTTCATGCTGTTGGCATTTTGGGCGTCAGTGGCTCAGTTGGTAGAGCGTTTGTCCACTGACCTCCAGGGTGATGGTGCGACTCCAGCTCCCACAGATGAATGCTGTCGTTGTGTCCTTGAGCAAGACACTTCACCTCAGTGTCTGTGTGCACTGGTGGATGAAGGTGAAGAGTTTTGAAGCTGAAAAGTATAAAAATGTCTCTGTTTTCTAAGTTCCAGGTCAAACTACGGAGCAGGCCGTGATGTAACGATTATGTAAAATAGATATTTGCATTTTACCTTAACACAAGAAACATTCCTCAGTGTGGTGTCAGAGTGGTTATCCTTCCTCCTCCCTCTCACCAGGAGGTTGTGGGTTAGACTCCTTATAACGTTTTGCAAAGCTTTGCCTCGAACAGAGCAGAGAACAGGGAGAAGTGGCACAGATGGCGGCTCTCACACTTTCTAATGACACGATTTGAGTTGTGCCAACATTATTCAAAGACTGTCCCTCGTCCTCGTCCTCGTCCTCACACGAGCCTGAAATCCCTCGTCTCAAAGGCCCGATACAGTCAGCGGACCAAGGGCTAAAAATAAACTTTAAAGTAACTGCAGACAAAATGAACACGACATAAATCCTTCCACTATTTATTCCACCGTAACAGTGTTGGTCAGACAAAGTACATAGAAGTTTAATGAAGTATTTTTGTTAGAATTCAAATAATAAATGATAATAATGAAAAAAAGTCATATAAAAACAAGCACAGAGCAAACATCACGATGGACTTGATGTTGAAACTTATTTAAATCACAAAACAAAAACTCCTTTCTAGCTGCAAAAGATAAAAACATAAAAACAAAATGGCCGCCGCTGGCCTCAGTCCCCCGGCGTCGCGAGAATGTCGTATTCTGCCAACAGCACAAAACTGTTCTCCCTGATTCTCCGAACTCGCACCAGGTCCCCACACTCCTGGATGTGGATGAGGCCCCTCTCCCCTCGGCTGTACTCTCGCTCTCTGTCGTGTAACGTCACTTCGGTTCGTTTGCCACACGCCTTTCTATAAACATACCTCACCCCGACCACCAAGACCATGCCCAGACCGGCCGAGCACCCCAGCAACATGCCCAGCTCCCACGCACTGTGCCTGGGCACGATGTCCGGGTACTTCCCCCCTCGGTCTGGATGTAGGTTGGGCGGGAAGTTTAGCCTTCACCTCAACTTTTGGCTTCGAGTTTTGGGATATTCGATATATCGCTGGGTTGGGTTTACCGTAGTGGTTCGTCAAAGCTACGTCGGTTAGCGTCTTTTGAGCTATCGTCGGCGCGAAAGTTGTGATGTGGTTTAGGAGAGACTGACGAGCGGCAGACGGTTGAAATTTTTGAGATTTTGAAGTAAAAGTAGTTTCTGGAGTCGTGTAAGATTCGTGCGTTTTTACGGCAAAGAAAGTGGCGGCGTTCGGAGGACTTGAAATTGGCAGTGGAGCTGGAACATCTGGAAAATTTGCAACAGTCAAAGTTTTGTTTTTCAGAATAACAGAAATCGAGGAAGCATTTTGAATCTCGCTACTGTCTGGTGAGTTTGTGAGTGTTTTCTCGTCAGCTCTAGTCGTCGTCGATATATTTCTAAAGGGATCATTAGCTGGACTTTGTGTCGGTGAAGTTAGCGCACTGGACCCAGTTTGCGATCGACTGGAAAAATGACTAGAAGACCAATCGGAATTTTGAGAAGAATTCCCCAAAACAGAAATGGACGAGATTTTAGTTGTATTTTTCAAAGCGGTTGTTGATTTTCCATCCAAAGAAACGTCTGTTGACTCACGCGTTTTCATAGCTTCAAAGTAGGTGATGAATCTTTGGTTTAAATTTGCGCTTGGAGTCGCTGGTGAACTTTTGGTGCCTGTGTTTGTACCTCGAAAGAAAACAGTATAACTTATTGTCTGCCTGGTATCACTTTGGGTTTGGTCAGTCTGATAACTTGATGATGATGATGAACTCGTTTGTGTAGTAACTTCTGAAACGATCGTGGTTTCCTTATCTTGAAATTCTAACGTTTTGGCAGAATTCACTTTGGCCGTGTTCAAATGAGGAGCAGTAGTACTCAAATACTGATCAGAAGTGGCTGATGTACTGGACCTGCTACCTCCAGTATACGACGAACGGACTTTTGTAGTAACTTGATTTGAAAGAGTTTTAGATTCTAGTTTTGAGGCAGTATCATCATTAGGTGAAGCTGGTATCAGTTTTGAATCAGTCGTTGTGTCTGTTTTGCTAAAAGTTTTTACATATGGAAATGGAAGATACTGGTGTGTCGGTTTGGCAAGTGTTTTATAAGGTAAAGAGCGAGGTCCTTGATTGGAACTGGATTGAAAATTGGTTGAATTGTGAGTAAATATTGAATCCATAGGTGCTGTTGTTGCGTGTTTAGGGATCTTAGGAGCGTCGTCATTTTTAGAAGGAAAAAATACACGAAACTGAGATGTAGGTTTGGTTTTTGATGAAGTCGTAGCTCCAGGTTGGACTCCGGTCCCCATGTACCTGGTATTCTTAGAAGATGGCGTTTGCTTGATGAACGCAGTTGTTGGCGCTATAGTCGTTTCTTCTGATGCTGAGAAAATTGTCATAGGTTCTAACTTACTGCCACGTCGAGTTGTAGTTTGAGTTATTTTAGCTCCATTGGCTAATTCCACGGATGAAAAAGCCATCACGTTTTTGGAGGCAGACGTTTCACCTTTTGAAACAAGGTTTGATCCTGTATTTAAAGTATAAAACAAAGAGCGAACATGAGATTGACTTGGGCCAGTTGTACCTCCAACAGTTGAAGATGGAGCATAATTGGTTGGTGTGTTACTAATTGAGGAATGAACCTGAAACGGACTGGTTGAAGTAACAGATTCTGGCTTGGCACTCGATTGAGCATCGCTTCTTGTAGGTCTTTCAGTGTTTTCTCCTTTGTCTAATTTGTTATAACGTTTTGTCATGTAAATTGGTTCAAAAGTTGTCCAAATGCTAGATTTAGGTGACGATAATTCCTCCCTAGATTGAGTTGTTGGAGTGATCAAGTCTAATGATGTTTTTTGATCAAAATTGGCTGCAACTGTTAAAAAATGCGACAGATTCCTTGGACTATTTGATTTGAAACGTGTAGTTCTAGAAAAAGTCTCCCTTATCAGGTCGGTTCCTTCTAAGGCCGGTTTTTGATTAGAAATGACAGCATTAATCAAAGTTGAATTTTCTACAAATGGACCTGTTAAGTGTCCATCTGTATCTCTAACATCTGTAATATTCGTGTCGTCTTGAGCAACTGGACCAGAGGTTGTGGGTTTTGGTGGTTTGCCAGATCCAGGTTTCTGGGACAAAGACAGAACACTACTTTGATTTGTAGTGGGGGTTTTTCTACTTTCCAAAGATGTTTTCTGAGTTGTACTTGTTAAAACGCTGGTGGAAGAAAGGTTTGGTAGTTTATTGGTTGATGAAGTGGTCGAGAAACCAGTTGATCTAGTATCGTAAGTTTCTGTTACAAAATTTGCGGTAAAATTCGAAGAACTTTTGGAAGCTATGGTGGAATCTTTCATAGAAGTGACCATTTTCGGATAGGAACTGGGTGAATTAGTAGCTTTGACGATTGTGTAAAATTTCACCGGAGTAGTTGGCGTTGCTCTGGTGGCAGGAAACACATGGTTGGGTGACTGACTTGTGTTAGTGCGAGTTCCACGATCCAAAGGCGTCAGATCAGTAGAACTTTCAGCAGCTAAAGTTAAAAATGTGGACTGTAAATTTGTAGTCGTGTTGAAATCCGCAGCATTTTGGGTTTGGTCAGTTTGTTTTTGTTGCGAATTTGTGGGAGAAGAACTTGATGATGAAGTCGTTTGTGTAGTAACTTCTGAAACGATCGTGGTTTCCTTATCTTGAAATTCTAACGTTTTGGTAGAATTCACTTTGGCCGTGTTCAAATGAGGAGCAGTAGTACTCAAATACTGATCAGAAGCGGCTGATGTACTGGACCTGCTACCTCCAGTACACGACGAACGGACTTTTGTAGTAACTTGATTTGAAAGAGTTTTAGATTCTAGTTTTGAGGCAGTATCATCATTAGGTGAAGCTGGTATCAGTTTTGAATCAGTCGTTGTGTCTTTTTTGCTGAAGGTTTCTACATATGTAAATGGAACATACTGGTGTGTCGGTTTGGCAGGTGTTTTATAAGGTAAAGAGCGAGGTCCTTGATTGGAACTGGATTGAAAATTGGTTGAATTGTGAGTAAATATTGAATCCATAGGCGGCGTTGTAGCGTGTTGAGGGATCTTGCGAGTGTGGCCGCTTCTAAAAGGGAAAAATGCACGAAACTGAGATGTAGGTTTGTGTTTTGATGAAGTCGGAGATCTAGGTTGGACAGTGGTACTAGCAAGAGACAAAAACGTGTAAATCGGACTTGTTCGGTTTGAAGTTGTGGCTTTAAACCTTGAAGAAAAACGTGTGGTGGTCACATGTTCAGAAATTGTAGCTTGATAACTGGAATCTGTCGAAGTAGCCAGCAGTAAATGCCTTGTCACAGCCTGAGTTGAGGGCATTGATTTCGGACTAGAAGTTGTTGAGGTAAAGGTGACTGAATGGAGACCGGACTGACTTGTTGGGAGCGTTGACAATGTCAGTGGCGTTTTTGGATTTTGCTGTGTAATGCTAGATTCAAAACTGATTAAACTTGATGTACTATTGTACTTTGGTCTAGTTTCCTCTGAATACACGCTCGAACGTTCCAGGTTGCTTTTCTGTGGTATTTTTATGAGATTTTGTCAAGTTGGAAAAATAATTCTGCGGTGGATTTGAGGTAATCCTTGAGGTGTCTTTATAAAACACTGTAGTTGCTTTGTCTCTAAATTCTGAAGCATAAAATGTTTGTGAAATAGATGACAAACTTGCTTCATGTCTGGATGCAGATTTTCGGTTGGATTGTGTTGGTGGATTTGTGGGAAATGTGCTTGAAATGACAGGTTTTGGTGTCGAAGTTTGAGTTTTTGATGTAGAAACGGCTGACGCTCTCGTAATGGAGGACTTAGAGTTTCTTGTTGGTACAATGACACGTTCCTCACTTTCAGTTCTCGTTAAACGTTGATTTAATGTGGGATTTATTGATTTGTTTGTAGAATAATTTGATTCTGTTGTGGTTTTAGTTTCAGAACTAGTCGTAGAATTTTTGGTAGAATTCACAAACGAAATATTTTGACCTTTTGAAAAGATTTGGACGACATTTGACGCCGTCCCTGAGTTAGAGGGAGTTTCAGGGCGAGTGTCACTGGACTGGGTTTGTTCAGCTGCAGAGGGAGTGGAGTTTTTATGTTCTGCTAACAAAGAATCCAGATGTAACACCAGCTCGTTTACACCTTTAACTGGTGAAGATTTGGTTGTTAGGAATAATTTATCTGGATTTGTTAATTTTGTTGCTGGTTTGATAATCGTTGGGAGATAGAACTCAGTCTTGTCTAAATCTGGTTTCATAGTATCGTCTTTTTCAGCATCTTTAAAAGTTGAAGAAGTTGGTTGTTTTTGTAGTAAATGATCTCGACCTGATTCAGTTAATGGAAGGATTTGTGGTTCAGTTTTAGCGATGTTACTGTTTTGTGTCGTGGTTGAAAAGTGAAGTTTGCTGCTGGAGTTTTGATTTGTTGATTTGACAACTGGGTGGAACTGTTTTTGGGTGGAATTTTTAGACAATTTTGCAGACTCATCTCGACTTGCTCCTAATTTTGTCTGACTTAACTGAAATGTTGAGTTAGTTTTTGAGCCTGACTTGCCAAATTCAAGCTTTTGCACACTGCCAAAACTGCCTATTTTGTTTTTTTCCGAAGTTGTATTTTGCATTTCTAATCTTTCAGTCCCTGCACTGTCTCCTGTTTCATTTAAAATCATTTGTCTTTTTGGTAAAGTAGTTGTGACATCTTTAGATTTCATCTGGAAGTCTTGCATTGCCTGATTCTTATCAAAAAACATAACCTCTTTCCCTCCGATTTGTTCCTTTAGCAGCTCGGAGTTAGGTTTAGTAGCGTTAGCCACTGGTAGCATGTTAGCTCCACTATCTTTACTCTCATTGGAAAACACTGTAGAGTCATTCATTGCACTGAACACAGATGCTAACCCGTCGCTACCAGTGTCCTCTGTATCGGTCTGAGCTGCTTTTTCTCCAAACACATTTTCTGATCGTACGAATGTCCCAGTACCTCCGTCATTTGTCCTATTTTGATGTTTTACTTCAGTCTTTACATTTGTAGTAGTCACGCTGATGTTGTTGTACAGAGAAGCAGATGGAGAGTTGATGCTTTGAGTCGTAAATCTCTTGTTGGTGGTTGTATCTCTGATCGTCACTGGCCTCTCGACGGCATCTGCCATTTCACTGTCTTGATTTAGAGTTGAGTCTTCATCGAAGTTTTGAACTAGAAAAAAAATTAAAAAGATATTACAGAAGTTTATTTTATGATGTGCTTCAGACAAGTCCGTGTCAGTTTGCGTAGCATTGCCAACTCTAAAAACGACTTTTGTGTAAAGTGGATGTAGGGATGGGACAATCAAAAATGAGAATGGCCAACAAAGACTCGGATCAAATAGACCAATTCTTTCATAATTTTCAAATATTGCGTCCGGAAGCAGAAGTCCTTGTTTTTCGTATCCAATCACCACCTCAGAATGTACCAGTCCAACAAACTTTACACAGATGTTTTTAAATGGGAACGTCATTGTAAATCCACAGTTTTGCAGAGTTAGACCTGACAATGTCCTGACATTATCCCGACATTATCTTGACACTATCTTGGCATTATCCTGACATTATCCTGACATTATCCTGACATTATCCTGACATTATCCTGACATTATCCTGACATTATCCCGACACTGTCCCGACATTGTCCCAACATTTTTCTGACATTAACCTGACATTAACCTGACATTATCCTGACATTATCCTGACATTATCTCGACATTAACCTGACATTAACCTGACATTTTTCTGACATTATCCTGACATTATCCTGGCATTATCCTGACATTATCTCGACATTAACCTGACATTAACCTGACATTATTCTGACATTTTTCTGACATTATCCTGGCATTATCCTAACATTATCTCGACATTATCTCGACATTATCCTGACATTATCTCGACATTATCCTGACATTATCCTGACATTATCTCGACATTAACCTGACATTATCCTGACATTATCCTGACATTATCTCGACATTATCCTGACATTATCTCGACATTATCCTGACATTATCCTGGCATTATCCTGACATTATCTCGACATTAACCTGATGTTATCCTGACAATATCCCGACATTATCTTGACACTATCTTGGCATTATCCTGACATTATCCTGACATTGTCCTGACTTTATCCTGACATTAACCTGGCATTATCTCAATATTTTCCTGACATTATCCTGACATTATCCTGACATTAACTTGACATTATCCTGACATTATCCTGACACTGCTGTGAACATAAACCAACCTGGGATTTTCGAGTTTCCTCTCCAGCGACTACGACTCCCATCATGCAACACTGGAGACGTGATCCCCGTCCAATAAACGAAGTACGACTGCACCACGGTGATACTGGACACAAAACACACACAACATACAAAACACACAAAACACACACATTAGGTAGGTGGTTAGGTAGTACTTGGATACATTCACTTAGAAATTGAACATACTGAACATATTAAAATGTAAAAGTGCAACTTAACACTGCACATTTATTTAGTCATGATTTTGTGTTTTAATTTCTTGTGTTTGAATTTGTGTTTGATTTCTCGTGTGTGATTTCTCGTGTGATTTCTTGTGTTTGATTGTTTTATGTTTGATTTCTTGAGTTTGATTTCTTGAGTTTGATTTCTCGTGTGTGATTTCTCGTGTGATTTCTTGTGGTTGATTTCTTGTGGTTGATTTCTCGTGTGATTTCTCGTGGTTTATTTCTCGTGTTTCTTGTGGACTCACTAAAAGCGCACGTCTCCCGCGGGTTTGTCTGGAGCCCTCCACACAAACGACAGGTTCCTCTTCAGCTGTTTGTCCGAGTGCGTCACCGTGTCGCTGTCGGAAACGCAGCGAATCGCGTGCGTCCCGGGCGGAGTCAGAGTCCAGGACCCGCCCACGAGGACCCCGCCCATCCCGCCTGGCCCCGCCCCCTTTGGTCCCATCAGAACCTGACCCTGAACTGGGATCTGGGGTCTCTCCACACTGCGAGCTTGGAGCAGGAAGCCCATGAAGTCGCGGGAGCTTCGGACAGTCACTGAGACGAGGAGCAGAGGTAAAAAAAAACCAAAAAACACTTAAAAAAGTTAGAGTTTCAATGTACATTCATCAGGAAGTGTGCGTTAGCATGTGATTGTTGTTACCATCATGGCAAAATTCACATCTGAGAGTTGTGAAAAGTGCTTTTAAAGTCATTGTGGTGATTAATTAGAATATTCTAAGGTGAGTGAGGAGTAACTTTGGACCAAACTGCAAACTGTTTAAAACAAAAAAACAAAAAAAAACTGTAAAAATCTGATACTGAGACTTTAAAGCTCCTGTGACTGACTGGACGACTCAAATAAAAATCCCAGTTTGTCCATTTTTAGCTTTCAGATTTCACTTCCTGGTTGTAAATCATGACATCACACTCGCTGTTGCCTAGTAACCGAGTAGTACACGGGGCCAAAGGTTTCATCCGGCAGATAAAGCAGAAATGAGAGAACCGAGCCCACGGCGTCTTTACCGGTGAGCAGATGTCCCGGGAGGTAGTGCGCGCTGGACGTGTGCAGGGTCACGTGACTGTGGGCGGGGTCGTGCGGGTGAGCGTGCACGTGACCCGGGACCATGAGCGCGCACGAGGATCCGCTGGCCCCTCGAGAGAAGGACGAGCAGGGCGGAGGCAGGGACTGGACCAGGATCTGAACCAGGACCAGGACCACACCAGGAGCACGGGACTTTGGACCTGAGGAGCGGGGGACAGTACTCGAGTACAGTTACTCACATACAGTTACTCAAGTACAGTTACTCACATACAGTTACTCAAGTACAGTTAGTCACATACAGTTACTCAAATACAGGTACTCAGATACGGTTACTCAAGTACAGTTATTCAAGTACAGTTACTCAGATACAGTTACTCAGACATTACTCGATATTCCACATATTGAACCCGTCTCCACATTGGCCCTGTCCCTGCTCGAACCTCGCTGAGCTTCGTTTGGGCTGAAGCTGTGACGTCAGACTCTCTCTGTCTTTACAGTCTGAGGTTATCAGTCGTTTTTTCAGTTGGACAGTTGGAGTTTATCTTTATGTAAATAAGACCTGCAGTTCATAGTTCAGTCTCAGACAAGAGGACGTGTGTGAAGTGCTTTTAAATGACATTCAGTTAGATGTTTTTGGGACAAACTGGAGCCTCTGGAAACTGGAATTTTGATTCATTTCATTCAGTTTAATGTAGCTCTGGATTTACCTCAGTCCACATCCTCGTCCCACCTGTCAGGACTCAGGGTCATGACCGAGAGGAAACGATCAGATACAAGCGGCTGAGTTTCCTCCACAGGGTGACTGGGTGCTCCCTTAGAGACAGAGTGAGGAGCTCAGTCACACAGGAGGAGCTCGGAGTAGAGCCACTGCTCCTCCACGTCGAGAGGAGCAGCTGAGGCTCAGGCATCTGCTCAGGACTGAACCAGGACTGAACCAGGACTAAACCAGGACTGAACCAGGACTAAACCAGGACTAAACCAGGACTGAACCAGGACTAAACCAGGACTGAACCAGGACTAAACCAGGACTGAACCAGGACTAAACCAGGACTAAACCAGGACTAAACTAGGACTGAACCAGGACTGAACCAGGACTGAACCAGGACTGAACCAGGACTAAACCAGGACTAAACCAGGACTGAATCAGGACTGAACCAGGACTAAACCAGGACTAAACCAGAACTAAACCAGAACTAAACTAGGACTAAACTAGGACTAAACCAGAACTAAACCAGGACTAAACCAGGACAGGCAGCTGTAGACGTAGAGTTCTTCATCGTCATCATCACCTTTGCAGTAGAAGTACACTAAAGTCGCAGTATAAATATCTGTTGTATGACCTCTGCACCACGTGTGAGACGGAGCTGTGATTAATGGTGTTTTCTGACCTGACCTTTGACCTCCTGTACTCAAAGAAGTGAAAACATGTAGTACTGCTCTAAAATATTACAGTATCACTACTGTAATACTCGTATTAACTTCCTCTAAAGTCCATGTGCCGTATCACTGCTGCTTCAGATCTACAGACCTGAACACGGAGGTTTCCTCTGAGCCGCCGACCTGCAGCGGTCTGTGACAAGAGACGATGTTCATGGTTAAGTCTGAATTAGCTGCTCCACCTTCTCCCCCACCCTCCATGTTCTCCAACACATTTATGTAAGAACATTTACAGTGTGGTGTCTGTCCTTGAGCTGTATCAGGAGACACACCGACGAGTATCAGACACACCATGGTCCAGTCTGAACCTGCTTCACACATTTAACACACGTAGAACACACATGGAACACAACAAAGTACAACATTTAACCTGGAACATCACAGTGTCTGAAGAACGAGAGTTTTTATTTTCATCGTGGTATTAGAATCGTTTTTGAGTATCAAGACTGTTCCTGCGTTTCAAAGTTAAGTTTGAAGTGTTAGTGTGACATCGTTAGAATAAACAGACCATATGATAAAAAAGTGTCTGACCTTGTTCTGGAGTAAACCTCATCGTGAGACTCTGTGGGTTTGTGTCTCTGGTTTAAGTCCGGTCTTTGATCCAGATCTTCTGGTCTTTGGTCCCGATCTTTGTTCCTGGTCTTTGCTCCCAGTCCTTGGTCTCGGTCTGGTCTTTGCTCTTGGTCTTTGGTCTTTGTTGGTCTCGGTCTGGTCTTTGGTCTTTGGTCCTGGTCCTTGGTCTCGGTCTGGTCTTTGGTCTTTGGTCCTGGTCCTTGGTCTCGGTCTGGTCTTTGGTCTTTGGTCCTGGTGCTCGGTCTCGGTCTGATCCTTGGTCTTGGTCTCGGTCTGGTCTTTGGTCTTTGGGGGTCGGGGGGGTTCAGGATGTAGAGGGAGGAGCGTAAACAAAAGGATTAACTCACAACCACAAAACTCTCCCATCTCCAAACTCTCACATTTACTGTAGAATCTTTTTATTCGGCTGTAACTGGTTTGAAAATATATTTTAAAAAATGATGAGGATGAGGAGGATGAGGAGGACGAGGAGGAGGATGAGTGACCAGAAGAAACGATGAAGACTAAACCCAAAATGAGATTCCTGCAGTAGACCTCGTGTGTTCTGTTCTGAAGAGTTTACTTTTTTAATACTTTAGTCTTGTTTTATTTAAATTTTGTTGCTAAAGTCGAAGGATTCATCATAAAAGCAAAGTTTTTTTATTAGATATCCTGAAAAAATATGTAGTCATAGAAGTAGTAGTAGTAGTAGTAGTAGTAGTTATAATAGTAGTAGTAGTGGTAGTCATGGTAGTAGCCTTAGTAGTATTCATAGTAGTAGTCATATTAATCATGGCAGTAGTGGTAGTAGCAGTCATAGTAGCAGTCACTAGTAGTAATAGTAGGATTAGTAGTAGTTATGGTAGTAGTCATAGTTGTTGTAGTAGTAGTCATATTAGTCATGGTAGCAGTAGTAGCAGTATTAGTAATGGTAGTAGTCGTGTTAGTTATGGCAGTAGTAGTGGTAGTAGTATTAATAATAGTGGTAGTTATGGTAGTACTCCTAGTTGCCGTAGTAGTAGTGGTAGTAGTGGTAGTAGTAGTAGTAGTCATAGTGGTAGTTATGGTAATAGTCATAGTTGCCGTAGTAGTACTGCATTCAACTACTTTAAAAGTACATATAGTAGTGACTCGTAGTAGTACTGCATTCAACTACTTTAAAAGTACATATAGTAGTGACTCGTAGTAGTACTGCATTCAACTACTTTAAAAGTACATATAGTAGTAACTCATAGTATTTTTGTGTCTGAAACTCCAGATCTGAGCCGTGTTTTATTTGTGCTTCAGATTCACTTTAAATAAAAAAACCCAGATGCCCCGACGGCCGAGCGGCTGTGCTCTGCATCATGTGTGAGGATTATCCCGGACACAGGACCAGGATGTGCAGACGGCAGCTGTGACTCCGCCCCCCCACCACCCCGCTGACCCCGCCCCCTCCGAAACGCCATGGAGATCCACAAACAGAGCGTCACTCAGACCTGCCCCTCACTGCCTCATGAATGAACTTCTGAAGGACTTTGAAGGACTTCTGAAGGCGCCACAGCCAAAACTCTTTTTTAAATTCTTCTTTTGGTCAGTTTAGTCTCTTAGCAACAAGTTTTTATGTGGAAACAACAAACTGACCAAAGTCTGAGCTGAAACTTCACGTCACAGGCCCAAGTCTGATTTATCCAGGTTTTACCTCCAGAGAAATCACACGGAATTTCAGTTTTTAGGCAGTTTCTCTGTGGGATTTTTCCTCTTCTGTCGAGTCACAGGGGCAGACTCCCCTCACCCCAGACACTTCCTCCAGCTCCTTTGTTGGGGCCCCAAGGTGTTCCCAGGCCAGTCGAGAGATTCGTTTTACTCAAATACCAGCTAACAAATTACAAATCCCCTCTGCACAATATGTCGACAAAAAGAAGCAAGACATTTAAACGTGGCTCTTAAAATGACAAATGTGTGAATGAAAACACAAAACACAGGAGGTTTCATTCAGATCTTTACATTTCAGAGTTTTTGTCTGGCCCCATTAAACAGTTTGCAGTCGTCCAAAGTCACTGAACTTCTGCATTTTCAGACCGTTCTAATCTTTCACCATGATACGTCTTTAAGCACTTTGCCTTTGCACAGCTCTCACACAGAGCGAGTTTGTGCAGCAGACTTCCTCCTTCCTGCTTCATTCATGATAAAAACCATAGTAAAGACAAGACTCTGTGGAGCTGGAGTGTGGAGACCTGGACAGTCTGAACTTGTTCTGGGTTTGGACAGTTCCTCAAAACCTGAAGCACATCTCACTAAAAATGGGATTTAGAAATTTGGAAATATAGTAAAGGCCAAAGTTAAATCTGTCACTAGACAAATCACTGTAAGAATGAAAACGTTTCTCTGCTCGTTCAAGCCAGTTCTTCAGTTCTGGTCAGATTCCTGCTGTACACTGACTTATATCTGTCTGAACGAGGCGCTAACGACACTGAAACTGTAAACAGCTTTTGTTGAGCACTTATTAATGCTGTGGATCCAAACATCAAGTTCACACGGGAAGAAGCCAAAGAACAAACTGTCCTTCTCAGACTCTGCAGTAACTACAGGAGAAGACCAACGTCTCCAGGTAGAAGCCCACAGACACGGACCAATACCTGCTGTTTGATTCACACCATCCACTGAGGCACAGACTAGAGTTATATTCATACTCTACAACACAGAGCTCAACAAACACAGAGGGAAAAGTGAAGGAGGAGCAGCACGTGGAGAAAGTCTCTCTGCCTGTGGAGATCCAAAATGGACCTTCAATAGATCTAAGAGAGACAAAAAACAGGACGACAGGGAATCTGAGACCCAGAAGGAAGGTGTTACCATTCCTCACATTTTCAGACAGTTTAAGATTCTGGTCTTTTTTAAACCTACAAAAACTTTAAAACAAAAACTGGTTCATCCAAAAGACAAAACCCCAAGACACAAACAAAGTGATGTGTCGACTCTATTCAGTGAAGTGAAGAGCAGCGAGCGTCACACTGGAGAAACTAAACACACATAAGAGAATGTACCAACACAGAGAGAACAGCTCAGGGCCACAGTCTGATGTTCATCTACATCTCAGAGACACTGACCTCCTCTGAAGAGACTGAGGGTCAGATCTGAGCCAGAGACAAGAAATGGTTTGAGACGAGAGTTAAAGAGGATATTTTTTGAGGAAAGAGAATCCATCTTTAAACAGCCTGAGCATAATCTCTCCTCCATCTACACCCTCCATCTACACCTCCATCTACACCTCCATCTACACCTCCACCTCAGACCCAGAACAAACACAGGAAACAAAGAGAAAAGGTAAAGTTTTATTCGACTGAAAATGAGCTTTACATTCATTTAGTTCTCTTTTTTCAGTCTGTTTCTGTCTCCGCCCCCTCCTCCCTCTCTCTCTCTCTCTCTCTCTCTCTGCTCTCTCTCTTTTCTTCTCTCTCTCCCCTCTCTCTCTCTCACTCTCCTCCTTTTGTTTCTCTTTTTCTCTCCCCCTTCTCTCTCCTCTCTCTCCTCCTCTTTGTGTTCTCTCTCTTCTTTCTTCTCTGTTTCTCTCTCTGTCCGCCCTCTCCCTCTCTCCTCTCTCTCCTCCTCTTTGTGTTCTCTCTCTCTCTTTCCTCCTCTCTGTTCTCTCTCTCTCCGCCCCCTCTCTCTCTCTCTCCTCTCCTCCTCCTCTTCTCTCTCTCATTTCCCGCAGCTCCAGATCGACAGGTAGGACACACCCAGCTCCTCGACGTCATTGGGAAGAATTTATTTCTTTATTGTTACAACAATATGAGGCTGTTTCCTTTTACTTCTGTTTAACTCTGAGCCAAAGTAGGATTAGGAGCAGTAGTAGTAGTAGTAGTAGTAGTAGTAGTAGTAGTAGTAGTAGTAGTAGTAGTAGTAGTAGTAGTAGCAGTAGTAGTAGTAGTAGTAGTAGTAGTAGTTGTAGTGCAGTAGTAGTGCAGTAGTCGTAGTAATACTCTTAGTAGTAGTCGTCTTTTATTGGATACAGTGGTGGTAGTATAGACAATAGTGGAAGTACATTTTGCTGTGGTAATAGTGTCGATGTCGAGGTTCAGGACTAAACTCGGCTCTTAAAAGTCGCTCGATCCTGGAGGAAAAACACCGGCAGCAGGCAGCGTTTTTGTGGAAGTAGCATCTACATTTCTATATTTTTTGCAGCTCACAGCTCCACCATGAGGCTCATGTGCCTCCACCTCGGGCTCCTCCACCTCGGGCTCCTCCACCTCGGGCTCCTCCTGTGGACTCTTGTCTCAGGTGTGTGTTTGTGTTTTAAACAGACCTGTGCAGGTGTGTGTTTGTTTTAAACAGACCTGTGCAGGTGTGTGTTTGTGTGTTAAACAGACCTGTGCAGGTGTGTGTTTGTGTGTTAAACAGACCTGTGCAGGTGTGTGTTTGTGTGTTAAACAGACCTGTGCAGGTGTGTGTTTGTGTGTTAAACAGACCTGTGCAGGTGTGTGTTGGTTCTCTCTGTACTTTCAGGCAGAGCATCTTTAGTGCCACAGATGTTGGTGTTTTTGTGTTTTTGTGTGTTGTGTGTTGTTTGTTGAATAGTTTCTGTTTGTGTGTAGCGTCGGGCGAGTGTCCTGCTCACTGGCTGCTCTTCAGAGACAGATGCATCGCTGCGTTTCCAGTTTGGGCCGAGTGGAGCGCGGCCGAGGTCAGAGCGTTTACTGCAATATAAAGTTTATGTAAAGTTTATGTAAAGTTTATGTAAAGTTTATGTAAAGTTTATGAAGAGGCTTTGACATTATTCTCACACAAACATGTAACTCCACCTTCAGACTGAGCCTCTGAGGCAGAACCACAGTGTTTATATAAACAGATGTACCTCACCTGTGTACATGCGTGTACTTTGGTCTGTGTACATGCGTGTACTTTGGTCTGTGTACATGCGTGTACTTTGGTCTGTGTACATGCGTGTACTTTGGTCTGTGTACATGCGTGTACTTTGGTCTGTGTACATACGTGTACTTTGGTCTGTGTACATGCGTGTACTTTGGTCTGTGTACATACGTGTACTTTGGTCTGTGTACATGCGTGTACTTTGGTCTGTGTACATACGTGTACTTTGGTCTGTGTACATGCGTGTACTTTGGTCTGTGTACATACGTGTACTTTGTTTTGGTCCCGTTTGTATCTGACGTCTTCTTTCCTGATCTCAGTCCTGTCTGTGTAACTGTGTACTTTGTTTTGTCCTCACAGGCGTCTTCTCTGCTCTCAGTCCTCGGTCCTCACAGGCGCTCTGCTCTCAGTCGGGCGCTCACCTCGTCTCGCTCCGTTCCAGTGACGATGTGGAATTTGTTGGTAAAATGGCGATTAAACTCGGCGTTCCCGTTTGGACCGGAAGATCTGATGTTCTTCAGGTAAAGGCCCGAGCAGAGAAAAGAGGATTCACCATGGCAACGGTAAACCAGAGGAGGCGTCCATCTTAGAGGGACAGGAAGTCATGTGACTGTGGACAGGTGCAGGTCTGACCATCGACTGTTTATATAAATGGACATGGCTAACCTGCCGCCGCCATGTTCCAAACAGGAAGTGATCATGTTGCACTTCCTGCTCCATCAACGCTGGCTCCAGTTCACTTTCTGTGTAAAAACAGCGCCCCCTCTGTCTGTCCCTGCTGCTGTCAGACTCATTTTGGTCTTAAATGTTCGTATTAACCGTCGACATGATCCCGGGGTCATTTTTTCAGTTATTTTGAGTTTTTTAAGGGGGGGGGGTTGTTTTTATTTTTTGTTTTTTGTTTTTTACTTATTTTGAGTTGATTTTTTTTGTTATCTTGAGTTTATTTATTTATTTATTTATTTTAGTTTCTCTTTTTTTTTAAATTTGAGTTATTTTGAGTTTTTAATTACATTTTTTTTCTTTTTTTTTTTTGTTTGTTATTTTGAGGTTTTTTTTGTTGTTTTTGTGATAATCTGTCTCTCTCTCTGTCCCCTCTCTGTCAGACTCATGTTGGTCTTAAATGTTCGTATTAACCCTCTACATGATCCTGGGGTTTTTATTTCACGTCTGTGTCTGTAAATCAACATATGAACATTAATAACAGACACATCAGGTCCTTCTTTCCCCGACGTCGCTCCTGTTAGCGTTAGCAACAGGTTTGAGTGACAGTGTTGCTAAGTGAAGGGGCGTTACCTTGAACAGCCTCACTCCTGATTGGCTCTTTGGTTGCTATGATACTCGAGGTCGACACCTGCTCCGGCCTCGATGAGCTTCACGTGGAGCTGAGGCTGTGGCGACGTAAAGCAGAAGTTCTTGATCTGTGGCCGACATGGAGCTGATAAATGCACTTTGTAAAGTTTAATGTTTGAAGTGTGTGAATGAAGTGAACGGTCAGAGTAAAGTTTGGACTAAAACTGCTTCTTGACATAAAAACACTGGTTAATGTTCAAACTGAATCTCAACTCAAATCTAAGATAAAATACACTTTGGATTTTAATCTCCGGGCAAAGTGCAGCTCTCTCATATATTTGTAGATTGCATCATATCTCCAAACTATTACCAACCACAGAAGAAAGGCAGATATAAAACTATGATCAATATTTACCACCGATTAGAAAAACCTGTGAACCACATTTAATTTAATTTGGCTGGAGGTCAAAGCGATCACGTTAAAGACACGACTCTGACTCTGACTCTGATCTGTTTAATGTTTCCTGAACTGAAAACACTCTGTTCCACCTTGTGATGTCATCATGTGGTGATACAAGAAGTGCTCCACTGTGTTTTTAAACTCCACACACCTTCACTAGAATCATTTGGATCATTTCAGTCCTGGAATTGCCCATTTCTACTGAACTAGAGATAAAAGGAGCTGTTCACTTGAAAACTCCCACTTTATGACATCACAAGGTGTAAATACAGTTGAAACCAGACATTTACATACACTGTATAAAAACACAAATGCTTTTTTTTCTCACTGTCTGACAAGAAATCAGACTAAACCTTTCCTGTTTTAGGTCCATTAGGATCAACAAATTATTTATATTTGCTAAATGCCAGAATAATGAGATTAGGATTTTTTAGGATCATTTTTCATGACTTTGTTCAAAGTCAGAAGTTTACATATAACTTCATTAGTATTTGTTCCATTTCCTTTAAACTGTGTGACTCGCATCAAATGTTTTGATTTCCTTCCAGAAGCTTCTCACAATAGTTGCAGGAGTTTTGTCCCATTCGTCCAGACAGAACTGGTGTAACAGTTTGTGTCCGTCTCACTCGCACAGGCCTTTTCAGGTCTGTTCATACATTTTCAACAGGACTGAGATCAGGACTTTGTGATGGACACAACCAAAACACTGACTTTGTTATCCTTAAGCCTCTTTGTTATCCTTAAGCCTCTTTGTTATCCTTAAGCCTCTTTGTTATCCTTAAGCCTCTTTGTTATCCTTATACCTCTCTGTTATCCCTAAGTCTCTTTGTTATTCTTAAGCCTCTTTGTCACCAGTTTGGCCGTTTGCTTCAGGTCATTGTCCATTTGAGACTCATTTGTTCCAGCTTTAACTTCCTGGCTTCTTGAGATGTTTCTTCAGTTTTTCCTCATAATGTTCTTTCCTCTTGATGCTTCTGTTTTGTGAAGTGCACCAGTCCCTCCTGCAGCAGAACACCCCCACGACATGATGCTGCCTCCCCCGTGTTTCACAGTTGGGATGGTGTTCTCAGACTTCCCTCTTTTTCCTTCAAACATAACGATGCTCATTAAGACAGTTCAGTTTTAGTTTCATCAGGTCACAGGACATGTCTCCAAAATGAAGCTCTTTGTCCCTGAGCATTTACAAACTGTGATGTGTCTTTTTCCTATTCCTTTTGGAGTCGTGTCTTCTTCCTGCAGAGTTTCCTTTCAGTCCATGTCGGTTCCTCGTTTCACTTCACACGGTCTTCTTCTTTTGTTCTTGTTGATCTGCACATTTCAGACTCGTTCATCTCTGGGACCCGTCTCCTTCCTGAGGTGTGATGCTGGACTTTCTCATGGTCTTTATACTCGTGTAGAATTGTTTGAACAGGCGTCCTGGTTTCTTGGCTGATTTCTTTTGACTTTCTCATGATGTTACACAAAGGAGCAGAGTGTTTCAGGTGAGCTTCAGACACATCCACAGGTGAGTCTCTAATGAACTCAGATGATGTCCATAAACCAGTCAGAAGCTCCAAAGACATGACATCACAAACAGTTTGAAGTCAGAGTGATCGTACTGTGTAAACTTCTGACTTTGAAGAAGGTCCTTGTATAAATGTTTCTAATTTTTTCTGGTTGACAAAATAAAAACTATAATAATGTTGTAATTGTGTTGACTTGTGTTTTCAGAGTGGCTCATGGGAGAAGAACAGTGACCCCGTGTGTCTGGGAATAGAAAGTGAAGGTAATAAAGAAACATTTATAAATGTGTGCATAAACCTGATCTAAAGCTCGTATATCACACAAACATGAGCTGTTTTAATGCTGTTATAGAGATGTTTTAATGCTTCTGAAGAGCACAGACACAAACCTCACTCGCTCCTGCTGCTTCCTTCTTTTCTTTGCTTTTTAATCATTCACCTCGTCCAGTGCTGGAGATTTGTTTAGTTATGATTTTCTTTTAAGTAAACCAAGACTTTTAAACCATTTTTACATTTTTTAAAATACATTTCTGACGAGCCAGCAACATGTCCGCGGGAAGAAACCAAAGGAATTCTCTCTGCGAACGCTGTTGGAGCTATCAACAAATGAATGAGCTACAAGCCGGATATTTGTTTTAGAATCTGAAAAAGGACTTCACCGGACGCTCCCTGTGACTTCAGACTGTCACTTTCAGAGAAGAGGGTGAAAAAACTGTTACTTTCAACTTAAACCTGAGTGATACAGTGTCTTTTCCAAAACTTTATAGACAGACAAAGACAAGCCAACGCAACAAGTGATAAAAGACAAAGATAAAATATAGCTACAAACAGATTTTTACCACTGTCACAGACTGATGTTGATGTTAACATACAAACAGAAAACGTATTTTTGTCACAAAACAAGAGCAGTGAAGTCGGCCAAAGAGACAGACATGATCTGTGCCAAACGTCGAGGTCAGAGATACTCTGCTGTGAGGAGACGGAGCTCTCAGAGATGTGACTCACAGAGGAATCCAAACATGCTCCTGTCACAGTCTCACTGTTTATGAGACAAGACTCCTCCCAAAAGTTTTGTCAACACACGAGGAGTTAAACAGCTGATTGTGCTCGTGGTGCAGACACCGGAATGAATCAGACTGAAATCTTGAACAGGGATTTTATAAAATTATTCGAGGAGTTGGATAAATTGGAGGTTCAGACATTCATCAGTCGACCTCTTCCCAGCATAGACCGAAGGAAGATGAACAAATTTACAAGGTGCTTCAGCTGAACACATGACTGTTCAACACGTGTGTGATCAGAGGACTGCACTACACTGAGAACTTTGATCTGTTCTGGAAACGAGAGGAACTGTTGGCCCACACCTGAGCAGAGGTGGAGTAAGAGTACTGACGGAGAACCTCCTCCACCCTCTGAGGCCCCGGCCTGGACAGGGTCCTGGGCCAGTGAGAGAAAAGAGGAATGAGAGAAACATTCCTGCTGCGTCAGAGACCGAGCCAGTGTGTCAGCACCACCAGCAGCACCACCACTACCACAACCACCTGCCCCAGTGAAGGAGTCACCACCAGCTCCACAGCCACCTCCCCCAGCAAAGGAATGCAGCACCACCACCCCTTCCCCCAGAGAACAAGTCTGCAGCAGCACCACCCTCCCAAGTGAAAGATCCATCTCCAGCGTCACTTCCCCCAGGCCCCTCGTCACAGGCCTTGAACCTGTCTGTGACAGCCCCAACAGAGGTTTCAGTCCCAGCAGCACCTCCATCACCTCCTCTGCCCACAGACCAGCCCTGGGTCCCCTTTGCTACATCTACTCCCTCTAGGGACTCCTCACTCTCCCTTTTCCTTCCCCTCACCCATGGCCCTCAACCATCTAGAAAGCCTCATCAGATCAGGAATTAAGCTGACTCCTCTTCCCTGTACCCACCTATCCCCCCTAGTCTTTCAGAGTTATGAACTCTTCCCTGTACCCACCTATCCCCCCTCGTCTTTCACCTCCTCCTCACTCACCTGGTCCCTGCGCCCACCCCCCCCCCCCCCCCGCTCCCTCACCTGTTCCCTCACCCAAACTCCCCACTGCTCACCCTGCCCTCCCCCAGAGCTGTTATCACAGAGCTGGGACACTCAGGGCCTCTGCTGTTCAGGACTTTCAGTCATGATAAAGATAATATCAGGCTGAGGCTGATGGAGCTGTATCTGCAGTCACACCTCAGACTGATGGACAGAAGGACAGACTGTCCAATCAGAGACATTTAGTTCTCATTCCCTGTAAGAAGAAAACATCCAGCCCGACTGAAACTAATCTGAAACTTGCTGTGCTCAACGTCAGATCTTTATGTAACAAGTCATTTTGAATTAATGATTTTATTTCTTCTTTTAATCTTGATTTTATGTTTTTAACCGAAACATGAATAGACAAAAACACAGGTAATGCAATTCTAGAGGAATCAACTCCACCCAACTTCAAATCTGAATCTGAAACACGAGTAAACACAAAGGGTGGAGGTGTGTGTGTTTTTCAGAGATAATTTAATGACTCACAGATTGTCATTTGGGGTGTTTTCATCTTTAAGTGTTTCCTTTAAAATGGAGATAAAACAATGACCCTCCATAGTCGACTTAGTCATATACAAACCTCCCCAGCTCTGTCTGAGTTTTATTGATGATTTTACTGAGATACTTTCAGTCACAGACTTTGATGGTTTAGTCATTACAGGTGATTTTAATGAACATGTGGATAATATGTTTGACAGAAACACTACAGAGTCAGTTCTGTGAAACCTTTGGTCTGACTCATGTCAGGAGCCACCCACAACAGAGGCCACAAAGTTGTTAAAGATCAGCAGAAAACTCCATGAGGAATGACTCAGGCACAGAAAAGAGAGGAGGGCCGAGCGGGAACGGAGCGAGTCAAAGCTCCAGGTTCATTCGTGAGATTTACAGAGAAAAGATGCACATGAACAACCACAGTTTATGTAGAACAAGGAGAGGGATTTTTGTGACAGTATTGGAAGTTGCAGTAACAACTCTGTGTCCTGTTTGTGACAGTAAAACAGATTAACAAACCTCCAGCCTCACTGCCGTTAGAACTAATCTCCACATCTAAGTGCAGTGAGTTTGCAGTTTTCTTTAATGACAAGGTTCAGTCATTAAAAATGCATCAATCCCACAAAGCAAATAACATCCCTGCAGCCACCTAGACACTTAGAGCTGACTCACCTGTAACTGACAAAACTGTCCCAGAGATGGTCACAGTCTGAGTTCATCTACATGCTGCCTCCATGTGTCACATTTATAAAGTCTGAGCTCAGTTTGTGTCACTCGTTTGTAAAGTTAATATGTCACTTCAATCTGGAACATTCCCAAGAGTTTTGAAAACTGAGGTTATCAAGTCTGTCCTAAAGAAGAACAGTCCTGATGATACAATATTGAAAAAATTACAGTCACACCTCTGCAGAGACTCAGATCTATGTGTCACTGCAGCAGGTGAATCTGGACCAGTGGATTCACTCTGACACTGATCAGATCAGTGTGTGGATGAAAACTACTTTCTCCAGATAAACTCAGACAAGATGAAAGTCACAGACCCACAGAAACATAGAGAAAGTGTCAGAGTCACCAGTCTCTCTCTCTAAAACCTTCAAATCAGTCTGAAATCTAGAGGTAATAATGGACTCAGACTTGAACTTTAACAGTCACATCAAATCAAGAACATCTGCAGCTTTTTACATCTAAAAACACGTCAAAAATCAAAGGTAAACTGTCCAAACCAGACTCAGAGAGACTTATCCTGCATCTGTCTCCAGGAGGTTAGACGACTGTAACGTCTCACTGGCCTCTGCAAACGAGACAGAACAGAACATCCAGAACACACTGCTGCGAGAGTCTGACTAGAACCAGGAAGTACTTCACACATGTGTCTGTGTCAGGTGAAGTACTTCACACATGTGTCTGTGTCAGGTGAAGTACTCACACACATGTGTCCTGTGTCAGGTGAAGTACTTCACACATGTGTCCTGTGTCAGGTGAAGTACTTCACACATGTGTCTGTGTCAGGTGAAGTACTTCACACATGTGTCTGTGTCAGGTGAAGTACTTCACACATGTGTCCTGTGTCAGGTGAAGTACTTCACACATGTGTCCTGTGTCAGGTGAAGTACTTCACACATGTGTCCTGTGTCAGGTGAAGTACTTCACACATGTGTCCTGTGTCAGGTGAAGTACTTCACACATGTCCTGTGTCAGGTGAAGTACTTCACACATGTGTCCTGTGTCAGGTGAAGTACTTCACACATGTGGTCCTGTGTCAGGTGAAGTACTTCACACATGTGTCCTGTGTCAGGTGAAGTACTTCACACATGTGTCCTGTGTCAGGTGAAGTACTTCACACATGTGTCCTGTGTCAGGTGAAGTACTTCACACATGTGTCCTGTGTCAGGTGAAGTACTTCACACATGTGTCCTGTGTCAGGTGAAGTACTTCACACATGTGTCTGTGTCAGGTGAAGTACTTCACACATGTGTCCTGTGCACAAATCTGCAGGGTTTGTGAGTTAAACGTGTAAAAGAAACAAAACACAAGAGATGAGGAAACAACATCAGAACAGAAATCAGAGAATGTCATTAATCACTGTTCTTTTGCAGGTGGTGAGGTGAAGAGCGCCCCCTGTGATGAGATCAGGTTCTACATCTGTTCCAGACAAACGAGGTGAGGCTGCTACAACTAACACCAGCTCTTTCCACTTTTACTGTGCTTTAGGTTGAAGGTCTTTGGGTTTATTAAAGAGGAGGTATTTACTTCTGTGGGGTATTAAAGAGGTGGTATTTACTTCTGTGGGGTATTAAAGAGGAGGTATTTACTTCTGTGGGGTATTAAAGAGGAGGTATTTACTTCTGTGGGGTATTAAAGAGGAGCGTATTTACTTCTATGGGGTATTAAAGGGGGGAGGTATTTACTTCTGTGGGGTATTAAAGAGGAGGTATTTACTTCTGTGGGGTATTAAAGAGGAGGTATAGAACTTCTGTGGGGTATTAAAGAGGAGGTATCTTTACTTCTGTGGGGTATTAAAGAGGAGGTATTTACTTCTGTGGGGTATTAAAGAGGAGGTATTTACTTCTGTGGGGTATTAAAGAGGAGGTATTTACTTCTGGTGGGTATTAAAGAGGAGGGTATTTACTTCTGTGGGGTATTAAAGAGGAGTATATTTACTTCTGTGGGGTATTAAAGAGGAGGTATTTACTTCTATGGTCAGATTAAAGGGGAGGTATTTACTTCTGTGTGATATTAAAGAGGAGGTATTTACTTCTGTGGGGTATTACAGAGGAGGTATTTACTTCGTGGGGTATTTAAGAGGAGGTATTTACTTCTGTGGGGTATTAAAGAGGAGGTATTTACTTCTGTGGGGTATTAAAGAGGAGGTATTTACTCTGTGGGGTATTACAGAGGAGGTATTTTACTTCTGTGGGGTATTAAAGAGGAGGTATTTACTTCTGTGGGGTATTAAAGAGGAGGTATTTACTTCTGTGGGGTATTAAAGAGGAGGTATTTACTTCTATGTGGTACTAATTTGAACTGTCGTGTGGAGTATGTGTGATGTAGGCTTGTGGGCGGAGCCTAACTGTAAGGAGGGTTTGAATAGGGCCTGGGAGAGATCTCTTGATTACTCAAACATTAGTGACATCTAAATCTTCAGATGTGTTTTTGATGTGTGTTTTTTGACGTTAGAACTTGGGAGAAGCTCTAAAAATACCTCCTCTTTAAAACAGACCAAACACAGAGGAAACACAGGACCAGAACAAACCTGCAGCTCAAAACGTTCACTTCTGGTTCCTTCTTCACCAATGATCTCGCTGCTTTGCTTCTGGCTGAAGTAATAAAACCATATTCATTAATTCTGCTGGTTTATAGATCAGAAGATCAGAGCATCGATGAAGAGGCCGAGTCTTCCTCAGGTCAGAGCGTTTGTGACTCTGTGAAATGTTTTTGTTATAGTTTTAGATGAAGGACGAGGCCTGGCTCCAGATGTTCAGGTTTATTTAAATCTCACCTGGTTTGGTGATTTACCCGTGATGAATGTGTGAATGTGATGAATGATGAATGTGTGAATGTGTGAATGTGATGAATGTGTGAATGTGATGAATGTGTGAATGTGATGAATGTGATGAATGTGATGAATGTGTGAATGTGATGAATGTGTGAATGTGTGAATGTGATGAATGTGAATGTGATGAATGTGATGAATGTGATGAATGTGATGAAATGAATGTGTGAATGTGTGAATGTGATGAATGAATGAATGTGTGAATGTGATGAATGTGATGAATGTGTGAATGTGATGAATGTGTGAATGTGATGAATGTGATGAATGTGTGAATGTGATGAATGTGATGAATGTGTGAATGGATGAAATGAATGTGAATGTGGTGAATGTGTGTGAATGTGTGAATGTGATGAATGTGATGAATGTGATGAATGTGATGATGTGATGAATGTGTGAATGTGTGAATGTGGTGAATGTGATGAATGTGATGAATGTGTGAATGTGATGAATGTGATGAATGTGTGAATGTGATGAATGTGTGAATGTGATGAATGTGATGAATGTGTGAATGTGATGAATGTGATGAATGTGTGAATGTGATGAATGTGTGAATGTGATGAATGTGATGAATGTGATGAATGTGTGAATGTGATGAATGTGATGAATGTGTGAATGTGATGAATGTGATGAATGTGTGAACGTGATGAATGTGTGAACGTGATGAATGTGATGAATGTGATGAATGTGTGAATGTGATGAATGTGATGAATGTGTGAATGTGTGAATGTGATGAATGTGTGAATGTGATGAATGTGATGAATGTGTGAATGTGATGAATGTGATGAATGTGTGAATGTGATGAATGTGATGAATGTGATGAATGTGTGAATGTGATGAATGTGTGAATGTGATGAATGTGATGAATGTGATGAATGTGTGAATGTGATGAATGTGATGAATGTGTGAATGTGATGAATGTGATGAATGTGTGAATGTGATGAATGTGATGAATGTGTGAATGTGATGAATGTGTGAATGTGATGAATGTGATGAATGTGTGAATGTGGTGAATGTGATGAATGTGTGAATGTGATGAATGTGATGAGTGTGTGAATGTGATGAATGTGTGAATGTGATGAATGTGATGAGTGTTTGAATGTGATGAATGTGTGAATGTGATGAATGTGATGAATGTGTGAATGTGATGAATGTGATGAGTGTGTGAATGTGATGAATGTGTGAATGTGATGAATGTGATGAGTGTGTGAATGTGGTGAATGTGTGAATGTGATGAATGTGTGAATGTGATGAATGTGATGAATGTGTGAATGTGATGAATGTGTGAATGTGTGAATGTGTGAATGTGATGAATGTGATGAATGTGTGAATGTGCGAATGTGCGAATGTGAATGTGCGAATGTGATGAATGTGTGAATGTGATGAATGTGTGAATGGTGTGATGTGATGAATGTGATGAATGTGAATGTGAATGTGATGAATGAATGTGTGAATGTGATGAATGTGTGAATGTGATGAATGTGATGAATGTGTGAATGTGTGAATGTGATGAATGTGATGAATGTGTGAATGTGATGAATGTGATGAATGAATGTGAATGTGATGAATGATGAATGTGCGAATGTGATGAATGTGCGAATGTGATGAATGTGATGAATGTGTGAATGTGATGAATGTGATGAATGTGTGAATGTGATGAATGTGTGAATGTGATGAATGTGTGAATGTGTGAATGTGATGAATGTGTGAATATAGCTTACAGAAGGATGTAGTTAAAGGACATATATTACACTATTCTTTTTAAATTATTTTTGTTTAATGTTGTTTCCTCGTCACAAACAGACCTGGAGTTTTTTTGTTTCATTCATACATGTGTAAACAGACCAGCAGATTTACGCTGAGTTCTCTTCTCAAGCTGAAAACATTCTATTCCACCTTGTGATGTCATCATGTGGTGATACAGGAAGTGCTCCACTGTGTTTTTAAACTCCACCTTCACTAGAATCATCTGGATCATTTTAAACCTGGAATAAATGACAATCTACAACTGAACTAAAGGTAAAAGGAGGTGTTAACATGAAAACTACGACTTGATGACATCACAAGGTGGAACAGAGCATTTTGAGCTTTGGAGATGTACAGACTGATAATAAAGTCTGTGTTGCCTCTTGTCCAGGCCTGTCTCCGGGACAGAGTTTGCCGGCTGTGATGTGGGGGCAGAGTCACCTTGTGGCGGAGGAGATCCTTCGCTCCTCCTCCTTCCTCCTCCACCTCAGGTCTGGCTCCATCACACAGAGCTGCTATGACCGTTTCAGGCAACAGGAGGCGCTCTACATGGGGCTGGTTTACAAGATACTAGAGGTCAGTGCTGAAAGTGGAACTAAACTGTGTATATGGCATCATTTTTTTTTTTGAGTAAGTTTAAGCTCCCATTTAGTCCATCAGGCCCCGCCCCTTTAGCCATCCACGTCCCGCCCCTTCAGCCCTTGAAGCTCCGCCCCTCATGCTCCTCTTTATCCTTCCAGGCCCCGCCCTTTTAGTTTTTCAGGCCCTGCTCCTCTATCCTTTGAGGCCCCGCCCCTCACTCTCCCCTTTAGCCCTCAAGGCCCCGCCCTTTTAGTCCTCCAGGTCCCGCCCCTTTAGTCATCGAGGCCCTGCCCCTTTAGTCCACCAGGCCCCGCCTCTTTAGTGCTCCACGTCCCGCTCCTTTAGTCCTCTAGGCCCCGTCCCTCACTCTCCCCTTTAGCCCTCAAGGCCCCGCCCCTTTAGTCCTCCACGCCCCGCCCCTTTAGTCCTCCAGGCCCCGTCCCTCACTCTCCCCTTTAGCCCTCGAGGCCCCGCCCCTTTAGCCCTCGAGGCCCCTCCCTTTAGCCCTCGAGGCCCTCTCCCTTTAGCCCTCGAGGCCCCTCCCTTTAGCCCTCGAGGCCCCGCCCCTTTAGCCCTCGAGGCCCCGCCCCTCACTCTCTTTGTTTCAGGGGTTTTTGGTCCCGGACTCTGACCCGGAGGTGGGCTGTCTGCTGCTCGACACAAAGGAGCTGTACAGGACCAGATCCTCCAAACAGGTGAGATCTGAACTGTCTCCACAGCAGCAGACACGGTTAAAGCTTCACTCTGTAACATTTCTGCTGGAGAGTCTGCTTTAAGCGCATATGCCAGGTTTGGATTTTATCATGTGACGCTCACACAGGTAAGTCCACTTCTGTTACCTGGCAACCATCACATAAACATGGGCCAAAAGTACGTCACGCACTAGTAATGATCAGACCACTGAAAAGAAAAGACCCTCACATCACCTACAGGTCCCCATAGAGATGGATGAGTTTAATGCCACACACTGGAACATGTTAATCGCGTCCAGGCCTCTCAGAACGCTCTTTGTGATGTCATTAGGTGCTTTTAGATCATTTTGATCATAAACCATCTCATTTGAATTGTTTCAGTGTTCAAAGCGGCTGGGCATGTGCAGATACCCCAGACTGTTTAAATAAATGGACATAGCTAACATGCTAGCCAAACAGGAAGTGATCATGTGGCACTTCCTGCTCCATTGTCTCTGGCTCCAGTTCATTTTCTGTGTAAAAACAGCGCCCCCTGTGTCTGTCCCTGCTGCTGTCAGTCTCATTTTGGTCTTAAATGTTCGTATTAACCCTCTACATGATCCTGGGGTTTTTATTTCACGTCTGTGTCTGTAAATCAACATATGAACATTAATAACAGACACATCAGGTCCTTCTGTCCCCGACGTCGCTCCTGTTAGCGTTAGCAACAGGTTTGATTGACAGTGTTGCTAATTGCCTGCTTCCTGTTAAACCAGTGGTGTGGGCGGGAAGGGGCGTGACCTTCAACAGCCTCGCTCCTGATTGGCTCTTTGGTTGCTATGATACTCTTGGTTGAAACGTGGGACTGGGCTCCAGATTAGCCGCTATAACTGTTAGCCTCGATGAGCTTCATGTGGAGCTGAAGCTGTGACGTCAGACTCACTTCTGTTCAGACTCTCTCCGTCTCTACACTTGTATCTATTAAAATCTGATATTGGTAGAGGCTTAAAATCAAAGTTTTGGTGTCTGCGTTGGAGCTGAAAAAGCAGGATCGGTGCCTCCGTCCGTAACAGCTGCTGCTTTTAGCCTTATTTACTCTGCTTCTCTCACAGGACAAACAGAGCAGAATGTTACTGACCTTTACTTAAAACCCAGTCACGATTCATTCCTTGTCCTTGTATGTTCCAGGATCCTGTTACTGCCCCCCAGTGGCTGCGGTTCGCCCTACAGTCCTTTCACTTTGTAGCTGTAGATGACCCTCTTTACCTGCTGGTGGCGCTGTCGGCTCGCTCCTTTCTGAACACCTTTGTGCTGGAGTCGGTTCCTCTGCCGGGGTTTATGCAGAGCCCCGAGTCTGAACGTCTGTACCAAAGATGGAGGGAGGAGACGGAGGCGGAGCTCACACTCACACACAGGTGAGCCACACTCTCATCGTTACTGCAGGTGCTCTACATGCATGTCTACGGGAGAATGTTCAGCAGTTACCGCGGTGATACAGTGCACACATTAGCAAAACTGCCAAAATGCTAGCTAGCTTGTGACTGTAAGGTTATTTGAGAGGGATCAGTTCTTCTGGTCAGATCAAAGTCTAACCAGCCTCAGACAGAGCTGTGCCTACAGTTAGCATCACTGATGACCTCAGCTGCAAAGGATCAATTTGGGGGCTTGGATCGTGTCAGCACAAATATCCAAACATGTCTCCGTAGTTTTAGTTCCTTTATAGTTTTAGGATTCTGTCTCAACTTGTTTTTGTTTTAGATTCAAAGACGTGATCGAAAAACATCAAAACGAAAGTGACATTTACAAAACCATCAACGTCTTCAGAGAACATCTGAGGAACCAGAAGAGCCTCCACCGACACATGTGAGGACCGAACCAGGACCGAACCAGGACTGAACCAGGACCAAACCAGGACTAAACCAGGACTGAACCAGGACTAAACCAGGACTGAACCAGGACTGAACCAGGACTAAACCAGGACCAGACCAGCTCTAAACCAGGAATGAACCAGGACTAAACCAGGACTAAACCAGGTCTGAACCAGGACTGAACCAGGACTGAACCAGGACTAAACCAGGACACACTGAAGACCTCCTGGCTGCTCTGGGTCAGATGTCCAGACTTCCATCCTCAGTTGCTCTTGTCCATGTCACCAAGCTCCTTTTAACGAATCCTTTTCTTTTCAGAGAATGTGAAGAATAACGAACGAAACGGAGTAACCTCGTCAAAGGACTGAGGACCCCAGGAAGTCGTCTCCCAGGAAGTCGTCTCCCAGGAAGTCGTCTCCCAGGAAGTCGTCTCCCAGGAAGTCGTCTCCCAGGAAGTCTGAAGCTGTTTTTAGCCTCATTCCAACAGCTTGGCTCCTCCCAGACAGGGCTGTTTGTTCATCACTGGGTTGGTCCAGTCAGACAGATCATGCATGTCCCTGATTGGCCAATCCACCTGTCAATCACACCCATCTGAACTCTGGGAGATTCAGTGATGACTCCGCCCACGTCCCCCCGCCCTCGTCCCCCAGACAGATCATGCCTCGTCCCCCGCCCTAATCCACCGCCCACGTCCCCGCCCACGAACCCCGCCCACGATCCAGTGCCCACGACCCCGCCCACGTCCCCCGCCCACGTCCCCGCCCACGTCCCCGCCCACGTCCCCGCCCTCTGGATCAGTCTTTAGTTTGACTCAGATCAAAGCTGTTTTTTCCATTGTGGATGTGTTTATTTCAGTGACATAGACAAATGTGCACCTCCTCACTGTGCACCTCCTCACTGTGCACCTCCTCACTGTTCGCCTCCTCACTGTGCGCCTCCTCACTGTGCGCCTCCTCACTGTGCGCCTCCTCACTGTGCGCCTCCTCACTGCACCTCCCTTTCTGCACCTCCTCACTCTGCGCCTCCTCACTGTGCGCCTCCTCACTGTGCGCCTCCTCACTGTGCGCCTCCTCACTGTGCGCCTCCTCACTGTGCGCCTCCTGTACACTGCGCGCGCTCCTACTCACTGTGCGCCTCCTCACTGCGCGCCTCCTCCACTGTGCAAGTTACATACTGTCCCTTTAAAGTTACATAATGTACTTGTACTTGAGTATTTGTACTGTAGTATGTGTACTTGTACTGTAGTATTTGTGCTGTAATATGTGTACTTGTACTGTAGTATTTGTGCTGTAGTATGTGTACTTGTACTGTAGTATTTGTACTGTAGTATGTGTACTTGTACTGTAGTATTTGTGCTGTAGTATGTGTACTTGTACTGTAGTATTTGTACTGTAGTATGTGTATTTGTACTGTAGTATGTGTACTTGTACTGTAGTACTTGTACTGTAGTATTTGTACTGTAGTATATGTACTATAGTCGTTCTTCTGGAGCTTGTTTCCTCTGGTCTCTGTCGCCCCCGCTGGTCGCTCGCTGTACTGCACTAAAGCCTTTGTGAGGTGTAATATTTGATGTTTGTAGTTTTAATCCATGTTCTAAAGTTTCCTCCTGAAAATCAGACCTGAGTCGTGTTTGTTTCATTCACATGTTTGAGTCTCACTTTATTATTCGTCTGTAACATCTACAAAGATCAAAATGCTCAGTTCCACCTAGTGATGTCATCAAGTGGTAGTTTTCAAGTGAACATCTCCTTTAACCTTTAGTTCAGTAGAGACTGAAATGATCCAGATGATTCTAGTGAAGGTGGAGTTTAAAAACACACAGTGTGGACGGGTCTGTGTTCCTGTATGTGCACCACATGATGACATCACAAGGTGGAACAGAGTGTTTTCTGTATCTAAATGTGCAGGGTCTGTTTGTGTGTCACACGTGTGTATACAGGTCTGTTTGTGTGTTTCACATGTGTGCATGGGTCTGTTTGTTAAACATGTGTGCACAGGTCTGTTTGTGTGTGACACATGTGTGCACATTTGTGTGTTACACGTGTGCACGGCTCTGTTTGTGTGTGACACATGTGTGCACAGATCTGTTTGTGTGTTACACGTGTGCACAGGTTTATTTGTGTGTTGCACACGTATGCACGGGTCTGCTTGTGTGTCAAACATGTGTGCACGGGTCTGTGTGTGCCTTACACATGTGTGCACGGGTCTGATTGTGTGTCACACATGTGTGCACGGGTCTGTGTGTACCTTACACATGTGTGCACGGGTCTGTGTGTGCCTTACACATGTGTGCACGGGTCTGTGTGTGCACCTTACACATGTGTGCACGGGTCTGTGTGTGCCTTACACATGTGTGCACGGGTCTGTGTGTGTCACACGTGTGCACGGGCATGTGTGTGTGGGGTACACATTGTGCACGGGTGTGTGTTACACATGTGTGCACGGGTCTGTGTGTGTATCACACATGTGTGCACGGGTCTGTGTGTGCCTTACACATGTGTGCACGGGTCTGATTGTGTGTCACACATGTGTGCACGGGTCTGTGTGTACCTTACACATGTGTGCACGGGTCTGTGTGTGCCTTACACATGTGTGCACGGGTCTGTGTGTGCACCTTACACATGTGTGCACGGGTCTGTGTGCGCCGTATACATGTGTGGACGGGTCTGTGTGTGCCGTACGCATGTGTGCACGGGTCTGTGTGTGCCGTACACATGTGTGCACGGGTCTGTGTGTGCCGTACACATGTGTGCACGGGTCTGTGTGTGCCGTACACATGTGTGCACGGGTCTGTGTGTACCGTACGCATGTGTGCACGGGTCTGTGTGTGTACCGTACACATGTGTGCACGGGTCTGTGTGTACCGTACGCATGTGTGCACGGGTCTGTGTGTACCGTACACATGTGTGTACGGGTGTGTGTGTGCCGTACACATGTGTGCTCGGGTCTGTGTGTGACTTGTGCCTCTCATTGTTCTCTTCTCGTGGCTTTTTTCTTTTTCAACATGTATCATCCAGTGCGCGTGTCCGTGCGGGTTCACGCGTGTCCTGCCCTTGTGCCGTGACACGCACACGCACGGGCACGGTCAGAGAAAAGAGAGAGAGATAAGAGAGAGAGAGAGAGAGGGGGGGGAAAAAACCTCCATTTGCCCTGCTCCGTGACCGACCCGGACTCGGCTCATCCCCGGCTCCTGCGCTCTCCTCCTCCGCGCCTCCTCCACCCACTCACCGGGGGCAGGCGGAGACCAAACCCGGGCAGAGAGCTCGGAGAAGCCGCGAGGACGACTCCTGTGCTCCCGGGGCGAGCATCCAGCAGACTGTGCCCCCGACTGCACCACCTCCTCCTGCCTCCCTCTGCTCCCGCTGCTCCTGCTGCTCCTGCGCGCTCACGCCGCTGGTAAGTCCCACAAACCCTCCGAGGACCGCACCGGGCTGTGCACCGGGCTGTGCGCCGCTGCTGCGGACAATAGCGCTGCTTCCGCCGCTCAAAGACGCGGAATGACCCGTGGAAATGACTTTGGAGGTCCTGTGAGGTCGGGTTACCCACCGCGCAGCCTGCCATGTTCAGGGGGAGGAGGGGGGCGCGGGGGGGCTGACACCTGCCCTGGCTGCTCCTGCACGGTAACCGAGACTAAACCGGGAAAATACTCGTGAAAATGGCGGTTTGAGGGTTCATTTAGCTGATTATCAGGCGCTGACACCGCCGCCGGAGCACTTTACTGTGCGCCATGTTGCAGCGGGGAGAGGAGCAGGAGGCGCGGGAGGGGTTAGCGCTAACACCGGGGGGGCTCCGGAGCTCTGACACCGGGAGGAGAGGGACCCAGAGCGGCGCGGAGGTGTGGAGGAGGTGGGGGCGAGGACAGTGGGACGCGGGGGGAGTTCGTGGCCGCCGGGGCTCGCTCTTCTCCGGCTGAAGACGCGGTGGAGACGCGGGGGAGACGCGGGAGAAAAGCGTGGGAGACGCGATGGAGACGCGATGGACACGCGAGAGAGACGCGGGCGAGATGCGGATGAGACGCGATGGACACGCGACGGAGACGCGGGGGAGACGCGGGAGAGACGCGGTTAAGACGCGGTGTCGCCTGGAGACAGTGTCGGGTCGGGTGAGGTTTGAGGCGCACACTGAGGCTTTATCCGGACACGGACAGAGGTCACTTTTACTCCGGGTCCTCGTCACGTGACCTTTGAACTGCCCCAGTTTGAGTCACGTGTTTATTTGTCGCGCACAAAGAGCCACGAGGCTCCACAGTCACGAGAATTTACTTGGGCCTACAGACTTTTTTTGGATTTTATTTTTACATATTTTCTGTGTAAAAAAAAAATCTGTAACTCAGATAATATTTTTATTTATATTTACAGTGGCGCAAAAAGTTTTTATTCAGCACCAACTGTTCAAGTTCTCCTCTTAAAACGACGAGAGGCCTGTGATTTTCATCATAGTTTCACTTCAACTATGAGACAGAATGAGGAAAAAAAAAAAAAAAAATCCCAATGTGTGATTTTAAAAGAATTTATTCATAAATTCTGGTGTAAAATAAGTATTTGGTGAATAACTAAAGTTGGTCTCAACACTTTGTTCTCTTCCTTTGTGGCAGTGACTCAGACGTTTTCTGTCTCAGGTTTTCTCTCTGTTGCTGTAGTTTGGCCCATTCCTCCTGCAGATCTCCTCTAGAGCAGTGATGTTCTGGGGCTGAGATCTGGAGACGGGGCCACTCCAGGACCTTGAAATGCTTCTTCTGAAGCCGCTCCTTCGTCGTGTGTTTGGATCATTGTGTCGCTGAAAGACCCAGACACGTTTCATCTTCACTGCCCTCGCTGATGGAAGGAGGTTTTCACTCAGAATCTCACGATACATGTCTCTTTCATTCTGTCTTTACACGGATCAGTCGTCCTGGTCCCAGAAAAACAGCCCCAGAGCCTGATGTTTCCTCATGCTCCACAGTAGGTCTGGTCTTTGAATCAGCTCAGCATCTTTCTCCAAACACCATGATCTGATCTTCTGACATTGTCCCAGTCTCTTCTGGATCATCCAAATCCAAACTTGAGACGGGCCTGGACATGTCCTTAATCAGGGGGACACGTCTCTGCAGGATTTGAGTCCCTGGTCGTAGTGTGTTACTGATGGTGCCTTTGTTACTTTGGTCCCTCTGCAGGTCGTTCACTAGGTCCCCCGTGTGGTTCTGGGAGTTTTGCTCCTCGTTCTTGTGTCATTTTGACCCCACGGGGTGAGATCTTGTGGAGCCCCAGATGGAGGGAGATTATCAGTGTCTTTCTTCCATTTTCTAATAATTCTCCACAGTTGATTTGTTCACACGAGCTGCTCACCTGTTGCAGATTGAGTCTTCAGCCTGGTGCAGGTCACAGTTTCCTTCTTCTCTCTCTCCTCTGTCCTTCTCTCCTTGTCTCCTCCCTCCTTCTCTCTCTCCTCTGTCCTTCTCTCCTTGTCTCCTCCCTCCTTCTCTCTCCCTCCTTTCTTCTGTCCTCGTCTCCCCTCGTCTCCCCTCTGTCCTTGTCTCCTTCCACCTTCTCTAATCTCTTTCTTTCTCTCCTCCCTTCTTGTATCCTTCCTCTTCCTCTCCCTGTCTCCTTTCCTCCCTCATTGTCTCTATTTCTCTTCTCTCTCCTTGTCTCCTCTATCCATCTGTCTCTTCCCTTCTCTGCTCCTCTTCTCTTCTTCTCTCTTCTTCACTCCTCTCTTCTCCTTGTCTCCTCTCCTCTTCTCTTCTCCTCTCTCCTCTCCTCTTTCTTTCCATCTCCTCCTCTCTCCTCTTCTCCCTCTCCTTCTCGCTATCTCCACCTCTTTTTCTCTCTCCTCTCCTCTCTCCTCCTCCTCCCATCTTCTCTCTCCTCTCTCTCCTCCTCTCTCCTTCTCTCCACTCCCTCTCCTTCTCGCTCCCTCTCCTCCTCTCCTCTTTTCTCCTCCTCTCTCCTCCTCCTCCTCTCTTCTCTCTCCTCCTCCTCTCTTCTCCTCTCTCCTCCTCCTCCTCTCTCTCCTCTCTCCTCCTCCTCCTCTCTTCTCCTCTCTACTCCTCCTCTCTTCTCCTCTCTCTTCCTCCACTCCTCTCCTCTCTTCTCATCTCCTTTTCTCTCTCTCTCCTTCTCTCTCCTCTCTCTTCTCTCTTCTCCTCCTCCTCTCCTCTCTCCTCCTCTCTTCTCTCTTCTCTCTTCTCTCTCCTCCTCCTCTCTCCTCTCTCTTCTCCTCTGTCTCTCCTCTCCTCCTCTCTCTATTTACATATTTACTCCTCTGGGGTATTAAAGAGGAGGTATTTACTTCTTCTTTTCTGAGTCTCTAAGTCTTTGCTCTCGCTGCTCAGTCACGCCCCCTTCAGAGCTCGATCACATCAGTGTCAGATTCATTTGTACATTTAAAGGTTCTGTACACCATGTTCTAACACTGTCCCCTCATCAAACACATGCCTGATGTTTGAATAATCTAGAGATCTCTCCCAGGCCCTACTTAAACCTGTAGCTGTGAGAATCTTTAGACGTCACAGAAGTTGTTTCATGTTTGTAACGAGTAAAAGTCCCGTGAAGTGGCTTTAACTCTTCGTTGTGTCTGTTGCAGGTCCATGAGTCTCGTCTCGATGCTGCTCCTACAATGATTCAAACTGCTCCCTGTGCTCACCTCCGCACTCCTCCTAAACCAGCCAAACCCACGGCCTCCTCCTCCGGCTCCTCCTCCGGCTCCTCCTCCGGCTCCTCCTCCGGCTCCTCCTCCGGCTCCTCCTCCGGCTCCTCCTCCGGCTCCTCCTGTTTGTTCTGAAGCGTCAGAATGAGGCGTGGTTGCGGCGTGTTCCAGCCCGCGGCGCCGGCGCAGACGCACACGGGACAGGACGGAGAGGGCTCCTGTTTCCCATCAGCCACCTCTCTGTTCAGCCCCGACGTCAGCTCCAAGATGGCGTCCGACCTCCTCATCCGGCTCTCAGGTACACGGCTCTAAAGATCTGCACCATACTGGAACATTTAGTGATATTGATCAGAAGAACTGGGAGATCGATACATGTGCGATATTTTTAAATCCTTTTGGATGTAATTCAGTTCCATCCATCCACGTTCTTCCTCTTCTCTGGGGCCGGTTCGTGGGGGCAGTTCTAAACAGGGACTCCCAGACTTCCCTCACCCCAGACACGTCCTCCAGCTCCTCCGGTGGGACCCCAAGGTGTTCCCAGGCCAGAGAGACATAGTCCCTCCAGAGTGTCCTGGGTCTTCCCCGGGGCCTCCTCCCGGTGGAACATACCCAGAACACCTCCCCAGGGAGGCGCCTGAACCACCTCAGCTGCTCCTCTCCACATGGAGGAGCAGCGGCTCTACTCCGAGCCCCTCCTGTGTGACTGAGCTCCTGACCCTGTCTCTAAGGGTGCGCCCAGCCACTCTGCGGAGGAAAACACATTTCGGCTGCTTTATATCTGTGATCTTGTCCTTTCGGTCATGACCCAGAGTCATGATCATAGATGAGGTGAACATAGACTGAGGTAAATCCAGAGCTTTGCCTTTTGACTCAGCTCCTTCTTTACCACAACAGACGATACAGCGACATCACTGCAGACTCTGCACTGATCCACCTGTCAATCTCACGTTCCATCCTTCTCTCACTCGTGAACAAGACCCTGAGATACTTGAACTCCTCCACTTGACTCCTCCCACCTGGAGAGGGCACCACCTCTTTCCGGTCGAGAACCATGGCCTCAGATTTGGAGGAGCTGATTCTCATCCCAGACGCTTCACACTCGGCTGCAAACCGCCCCAGTGCTGCAGGTCCTGAAGAAGCATCAGGACAACATCATCTGCAAACAGCAGAGATGAGATCCTGTGGTTCTTGAACCAGACCCCCTCCAGCCCCTGAACCAGACCCCCTCCAGCCCCTGAACCAGACCCCCTCCAGCCCCTGAACCAGACCCCCTCCGGCCCCTGACTGCGCCTAGAAATTCTGTCCATAAATATAATGAACAGAACCGGTGACAAAGTGCAGCCCTGGTGATCCAACATGCACCGGGAACAAGTCTGACTCACTGCAGAGACAACTCCAGCTCCTCATACAGGGGGACATAGCACAGGGCCCCCAGACCCCATACAGCCCTTAGCAAAGGGCCCCAGGACCCCCTCCACTACACCCCCCACAAAACACACACCACGAGGGACACGGTCACGGTCAAATGCCTTCTCCAGATCCACAAAACACATGTGGACTGGTTGGGCAAACTCCCATGAACCCTCCAGCACCCAATGGAGAGTATAGAGCTGCTCCAGTGTTCCACGACCAGGACGAAAACCACACTGCTCCTCCTGGATCCAAGGTTCGACTATCGAATGGATTCTCCTTTGCAGTACCCTGGAAAAGACCTTACCGGCAAGGCTGAGGAGTGTGATTTCTCTGTAATTGGAACACACTCTCCAGTTCCCCTTCTTAAACAGGGGGACCACCACCCTGGTCTGCCAATCCAGCGGTACCATTTCCGACCGCCACGAGATGTTGCAGAGATGTGTCAGTCAAGACCCACAACATCCAGAGACTTAAGGTCCTCAGGACGGATCTCATCCACCCCTAGGGCCTTGCCACCGAGGAGCTTGCCAACCACCTCAGTGACATGAGCCAGAGTGATGGACGAGTCCACCTTCGGGTCTCCACTCTGCTTTCTCCTCAGAAGACGTGACGGTGGGATTGAGGAGAGCCTCAAAGTATTCCTTCCACCGTCTAACGGCATCCCCAGTCGAGGTCAGGAGCTCTCTGAGTTTTTGCCTCTGAGACTGCAGGAGCCGTGGCACGCTTGGCCTGCTGGTACTCGTCAGCAGCCTCAGGAGTCCCAGAAGCCAACAAGGCTCCATATCCCCAACCTCCCCCGGTATCTGTGAGAAGCTCTCTCGGAGGTGTGAGTTGAAGACCCCCCTGACAGAAGGCTCCTCCAGACGTTCCCAACAGACCCTCATGATACACTTGGGCCTGCCAGGTCTGTCCGGCTTCCTCCTCCGACAGTGGATCCAACTCACCATCAGGTGGTGATCAGTTGACAGCTCTGCCCCTCTCTTCACCCGAGTGTCCAAGACACATAGCCGGAGGTCAGATGACACGACTACAAAGTCGATCATCGACCTCCGACCTAGGGTGTCCTGGTGCCACGTGCACTGATGGACCTTGTGCTCGAACATGGTGTTTGTTATGGACAAACTGTGACTAGCACAGAAGTCCAATAACAAAACACCGCTCGGGTTCAGATCAGGGAGGCCGTTCCTCCCAATCACGTCCGACTGCTGCCCAGATCTCTTTGCACCAGCCTTCCACGGTTCCTTCTGCAGGTGGTGGGTCCACGGGAGGATGGCTCCTTCGGGCTGGCTAAGCCCAGCTGGGCCCCGTGGGAAAAGATCCGGCCACCAGGTGCTTGCTGGCGAGCACCCACCCCAGGCCTGGCTCCAGGGTGAGGCCCCGGTAACACCGGTCCGGGCGACGTAACTGGCCTTGGTCTTATACTCAACATAAAGTACTTCTGAACCGCTCTTAGTCTGACTCGTCCCCCTGGACCTGTTTGCCATGGGTGACCAGGGCCATGAAGTACCCATCATCATTTGGGTACTCAAACCCCTCCACCACTTTAAGGTGGCAGTTCAGGGAGGGGAATTCAGTAATTCACTTATAAACTTTATTTAAAGAGGAGGTATTATCCAGAACCAACTTTATTTTTGTCCCATGTTCTAACACTGTTCCTCATCATAAACATGAAGAGGTTTCCATGCATTTTAGGGTAATCTAGAGATCTCCCCTAGGCCCTATTCAAACCCTCCTCACAGTTAGCAATACGAGTCTGTACAAGGCTCCACCCACAGGCCTACATCACACCTGCTCCACACGACAATCCTCCACAAATAAACAGAAACATGATACAAACTGTTCACTATGACGTGACAAACCTGGTGTGATGTGCAGGAGTTTCATTAGATGCAGCTGATTGTGATAGTGACTCTGAAGGGGGAGGAGCTTAGTGCTCTGAAGGGGGAGGAGCTTAGCACAGAGAGCGAAGGGAGACTCACACGTGTGTGATCCTGTTCTTTCTCTCAGTCTCATGTTCTTGTTACATTAATCACATGTTCCTCCTCTGCTCTTCTCCTGAGAGCTGCTCCCCACTGTCGTTTACAGACAATCAACTGCTCTCCTCCTCCTCTCCTCCTCCTCTCCTCCTCCTCTCCTCCTCCTCTTCTCCTCCTCTCCTCCTCTTCTCCTCCTCTCCTCCTCCTCTCCTCCTCTCCTCCTCTTCTCCTCCTCTCCTCCTCTCCTCCTCCTCCTCCTCCTCTCCTCCTCTTCTCCTCCTCTCTCCTCCTCTTCTCCTCCTCTCCTCCTCTTCTTCTCCTCTCCTCCTCTTCTCCTCCTCCTCTCCTCCTCTTCTCCTCCTCTTCTCCTCCTCTTCTCCTCTTCTTCTCCTCTCCTCCTCTTCTCCTCCTCCTCTCCTTCTCTTCTCCTCCTCTTCCTCTTCTCCTCCTCTTCCTCTTCTCCTCACCTCTCCCTCTCTCTTCCTTTCTCCTCCTCTCCTGCCCTCCTCTCCTCCTCCTCTCTCCTCCTCTCTCTGTGTTCAGAGGCCACTCAGAAGGCCCGAGTGCATCCTGGGAGCAGAGTATCGCTCGAGTCCCAGCGGCAGGAGTCCAGAGGGGGGCAGGAGTCCAGAGGGGGGCAGGAGTCCAGAGGGGGGCAGCAGCACGAGCCGGGCCTGGCTCTGTCTCCGGACGGTCCGGGCTCCAGCCCTGAGCCGCCGTCTCTGTCGCACACGCCCGAGCTCAACGGCACCACGGAAATCCTGGCTTCAGACCTGCTCCGGAAACTGGCAGGTGAGAAACTCCAAAATGAATGAAACAAAACACAACTCCAGAGTGTTTTTGAAGAGGTACATGATTCATTTTGTCTTTTATTGATTCCAGAGATGAACAGCGGGTCAGTGCGGGTCAAAGAGGAGGAGGAGCCAATGGAGGTCGACTCTTTGGCTGCGTTTGACTTGAGCCGAAATGGACCAATCACAGAGCAGCTGCCTCTTCTTCCACAGACGACAATAAAACCGATTAAAACTGAACAAAACGAGGCCAAGACGCAAGTTTTACCACAAACTGGAGCCAAAATGTCCGAGCGCTGCCTCTTCCACCTCAATCACCTCTACAGCTCCACGGCAAAAAGGGAAAACGCCTTTGAAATGAAGATCAAACATGAAGAAGGCGCCGTTTCTGGAGCCAAAATGGAGGCTCTCGTGAGGTCAGACGTCTCAGATCCACATCTGAACGGAGCCAGGAGGAGGAACGCTTTTCTGTCGGGCGTCGACCTGAGCCGCCATGTCATCCCCGGGGTCAAAATTAACGGCCCGCTCCCTGTGAAGACGGAGGAAATGCTCTTTAAAACGAACGGCCCGCTCCCCGTGAAGACGGAGGAAATGCTCTTCAAAACGAACGGCCCGCTCCCCGTGAAGACGGAGGACATGCTCTTCATCGGAGCCAAGATGGAGGAGCAGTTTGGTGCAGGACCCAAAATGGCCGACCAGTGTCTGCGAGCGGCGCTGTGGCAGGACATGTCTGTGAACCTGGCCTCCACCCTCCTCCACCAGCTCTCAGGTCAGATCTGATGTTTATGAACTCAATAGACCAGGGGCGGAGGGTGATAAAGTGCAAGTACTAAAGTACAAGTATTAAAGTACAAGTACTAAAGGACAAGTACTAAACTAAGCATAAACGTGTTTGATTATTATCATTTATCTCCGTTTGTCACTGACTTTATAAAGTTCCAAAGGCCTAACGCAGCAGACTCCAGCTCCATGTAACAACGCTCAAAACCACTGAGGTATAAATAAAGAAGTAGAGAGGTCGTCGCCATGGTAACACATAGTAAAGAATATCCAGCCGACGTGCTCGGAGAGCGGAGTTTTCTTTACTGTATTTACACAAAACTGACTCTCATGAGGTTTAAATGTTCTAATGTTCCCTCCTCAAAAACAGACCTGGAGTCGTGTTTGTTTCATTCACATGTTTGAGTCACACTTTATTATTAGTCTGTAACATCTACAAAGATCAAAACGCTCTGTTCCACCTTGTGATGTCATCAAGTGGTAGTTTTCATGTTAACAGCTCCTTTTACCTTTAGTTCATTAGAGATTGTGCAGTTCCAGGTCTGAAATGATCCAAATTATTCTAGAAATGAAGGTGTGTGGAGTTTAAAAACACAGTGGAGCACTTCCTGTTTCACCACATGATGACATCACAAGGTGGAACAGAGTGTTTTCAGTTTGAGAGAAGAGCCTAAATCTGCAGGGCTTATGTGTTAAATATGTGAACGAAACAAAACACGACTCCAGGTCTGTTTGAGACGAGGAAACAACATTAGAACAGATCAGAAAATAGAGTCATGTGGAGCTTTAATCCTGCGTAAACCACAGAGCGGTTCAGTGTTTGAAGAGAATATTCATGTTTATACAGAGACAAAAGTCCTGACAGAGA
>JAIEZT010000022.1:319779-349779 GCA_019594935.1 Periophthalmus modestus
GAGGTGTGGAGCTGCTCTTGTGTCTGGATACTCTCCCCCTCCTCTCTCTCCTCCTCCTCCTCCTCCTCCTCCTCCTCCTCCTCCTCCTCCTGTGGAGGCGTGGAGCTGCTCCTTGTTGGTCTGGATACTCTCCTCCTCTCTACTCTCCCTCCTCCTCCTCCCTCCTCCTCCTCCTCCTCCTCCTGTAGAGGTGTGGATCTCCTTTGTGTCTGGATACTCTCCTCTCTCTCCCTCCTCCTACCCTCCTCCTCCTCCTGTGGAGGTGTGGATCTCCTCTTGTGTCTGGATACTCTCCTCCTCTCTCCTCCTCCTCTCCTCCTCCCTCCCTCCTCCTGTGGAGGCGTGGAGCTGCTCTTGTGTCTGATATACTCACTCCTCCTCTCCCTCCTCTCTCCTCCTCCTCCTCCTGTGGAGGCGTGGAGCTGCTCTTGTGTCTGGATACTCTCCTCCTCTCTCCTCCTCCTCCTCCTCCTGTGGAGGCGTGGATCTCCTCTTGTGTCTGGATGCCCGGTGCTTCAGGACTCTCTGCATGTCTTATATTAAAGTTGAAGCATGAATCGTCCCCGCGGCTTTAGGCTCATCTGTCGATGGTTTTGAGAGTTTTGTATTTCTCTGAGCTGTTACTGTCGCTGCTGCAGAGCCTCCTCCAGAGGATCAATAAACTTTAAATCAGCCCCGTGTGAGTCTCTATGGTTCTCATCTCTGTGTGAGTCAGGCTGCCTGTCCACAGATCTGACTCGTAAGCCTAGTGCTGTCACCTTATTAATAATAGTAATAATAGTAATAATAATGATAATAATGATGATGATATGATGATGATGATTATGATTATTATTATTATAATGATAATAATAATTATAATAATACTAATAATGATAATAGTAATAATAATGATAATAATAACTTTATTTATGTAGCACTTTTAAAAAACGATTTCCTAAATAAAACACATTTAAAATAAAACTCATTACAAGAAGTCAGTCCATAAAAGTGAGTTTTTAAATTATATTTGAAAGTCGTGATCCAAGGAATTACTCAGAGTGAAAAAGTATTTGTCCAAAGTACGACTGGAGTCAGAGTAACTTAAAGAGTCACTGTGTGACATGTGATTTATATTTTAAAGTGAACGAGACAAAACCTGAAATAATGAACCAAATGTGATATTTTCAGACACAAAAATGATCCAAACTAAATCAGATCTGAACAAACAAACGTTCAGATCATTTCATATCGTTACATAAACAGAAGAGGAACAGTACTTTACTCCAGGAACAGTACTGCAGTAAACGTATGCTGCTAGAAATGTACTGTGAAAAGTACATGTACCAGAGCACGACCCTCCTCTGACTTTCATAAAGATGTCTCTGGTTAAATGCCCTGGTTGCCGTGCGTTGCCGTGGCGATGCTTCCTCTCCCAGGTGTGAGTGGGATGTGAAGGTCAGAAATGTGTCGGTCACATGTCCCCACGGTTGCCACGGCGAAGGACACAGAGGCGGGCTCCATGGCGACAGCTCAGGAGGCTTCCTATTGGTCAATAAAGACCATGATGCATTAGTTATATTGATACTGTGCAGTGACCTCACGCTGGAGGTGTTCTTCATGTGTCTCTATGGTGGAATGTTCAGCTGTTACCATAGAGACACAACTAATAAATACAAAATATATTTAAACATGTTGAGGATCCTGGGATCAGTCTGAGAGCACGGTCCTGTTTAAGAGTTTGATTCTACACAAAAAGGTGAAAGTGACTCACTGACAAACTGCTGGTTAATGCTAATGCTAATGCTAATGCTAGCTTGTGACTGTAGTGTTATTTGTTCAACAGCACAAATCAGCTCATCTGAGTTCGGATAAAGCATCTCTTTATGGTCAGACTGTGCTTAAATAAAACTCAGATTTAAGTCTAACAGAGCCTCAAACAGAGCAATGCCTCTAGTTAGCATCACCCCCAAGAAATGTTGATGACATCAGCTGCCAAGTGTCAATTATTGCTTCTTCCTAGACCCTCAAAGTCACTTATGTATCTACAACTACAACCTCATAGAAGTAAATACCTCCTCTTTAATACCCCACAGAAGTAAATACCTCCTCTTTAATACCCCACAGAAGTAAATACCTCATCCTCTTTAATACCCCACAGAAGTAAAATACCTCCTCTTTAATACCCCACAGAAGTAAATACCTCCTCTTTTAATACTTTAATACCACAGAAGTAAATACCTCCTCTTTAATACCCCACAGAAGTAAATACCTCCTCTTTAATACCACACAGAAGTAAAATACCTCCTCTTTAATACCCCACAGAAGTAAATACCTCCTCTTTAATACCCCACAGAAGTAAATACCTCCTCTTTAATACCCACAGAAGTAAATACCTCCTCTTTAATACCCCACAGAAGTAAATACCTCCTCTTTAATACCCCACAGAAGTAAATACCTCCTCTTTAATACCCCACAGAAGTAAATACCTCCTCTTTAATACCCCACAGAAGTAAATACCTCCTCTTTAATAATACCTCCTCTTTAATACCCCACAGAAGTAAATACCTCCTCTTTAATACCCCACAGAAGTAAATACCTCCTCTTTAATACCCCACAGAAGTAAATACCTCCTCTTTAATACCCCACAGAAGTAAATACCTCCTCTTTAATACCCCACAGAAGTAAATACCTCCTCTTTAATACCCCACAGAAGTAAATACCTCCTCTTTAATACCCCACAGAAGTAAATACCTCCTCTTTAATACCCCATAGAAGTAAGAATACCTCCTCCTCTTTAAATACCCCACCCCAGAGAGTAAATACCTCCCTCTTTATACCCCATAGAAGTAAAATACCTCCTCTTATACCCCACAGAAGTAAATACCTCCTCTTTAATACCCCATACCCAAGAAGTAAATACCTCCTCTTAATACCCCATAGAAGTAAATACCTCCTCTTTAATACCCCATAGAAGTAAATACCTCCTCTTTAATACCCATAGAAGTAAATACCTCCTCTTTAATACCCCATAGAAGTAAATACCTTTCCTCTTTAAATACCCCACATAGAAGTAAATACCTCCTCTTTAATACCTCACAGAAGTAAATACCCCTCTTTAATACCCCATAGAAGTAAATACCTCCTCTTTAATACCCCACAGAAGTAAATACCTCCTCTTTAATACCCCACAGAAGTAGTAAATACCCTCCTCTTTTAATACCCCACAGAAGTAAATACCTCCTCTTTAATACCCACAGAAGTAAAATACCTCCTCTTTAATACCCCCAGAAGTAAATACCAGAAGTAATACCCACAGAAGTAAATACCTCCTCTTTAATACCCCACAGAAGTAAATACCTCCTCTTTAATACCCCACAGAAGTAAATAACCTCTCTTTAATACCCCATAGAAGTAAATACCTCCTCTTTAATACCCATAGAAGTAAATACTCCTCTTTAATACCCCATAGAAGTAAATACCTCCTCTTTAATACCCCATAGAAGTAAATACCTCCTCTTTAATACCCACACAGAAGTAAATACCTCCTCTTTAATACCCCATAGAAGTAAATACCTCCTCTTTTAATACCCCATAGAAGTAAAATACCTCCTCTTTAATACCCCACAGAAGTAAATACCTATTTAATACCCTCCTCTTTAATACCCCACAGAAGTAAATACCTCTCTCTTTATACCCCACAGAAGTAAATACCTCCTCTCTTTAATACCCCATAGAAGTAAATACCTCCTCTTTAATACCCACAGAAGTAAATACCCCTCCTCTTTAATACCCCATAGAAGTAAATACCTCCTCTTTAATACCCCATAGAAGTAAATACCTCCTCTTTAATACCCCACAGAAGTAAATACCTCCTCTTTAATACCCCATAGAAGTAAATACCTCCTCTTTAATACCCCATAGAAGTAATACCTCCTCTAATACCCTCCTCTTTAATACCCCATAGAAGTAAAATACCTCCTCTTTAATACCCCACAGAAGTAAATACCTCCTCTTTAATACCCCATAGAAGTAAATACCTCCTCTTTAATACCCCACAGAAGTAAATACCTCCTCTTTAATACCCCATAGAAGTAAATACCTCCTCTTTAATACCCCATAGAAGTAAATACCCTCCTCTTTAATACCCCATAGAAGTAAATACCCCTCCTCTTTAATACCCCCCACAGAAGTAAATACCTCCTCTTTAATACCCCCACAGAAGTAAGTACCTCCTCTTTAATACCCCACAGAAGTAAAATACCTCCTCTTTAATACCCCACAGAAGTAAATACCTCCTCTTTAATACCCCATAGAAGTAAATAACCTCCTCTTTAATACCCCAGAAGTAAATAAGTCTTTAATAAGTAGTACCTCTCTTTAATACACCATAGAAGTAAATACCTCCTCTTTAATACCCCACAGAAGTAAGTACCTCCTCTTTAATACTTCATTTTGGTAGAACCAGTGAGATGCATGTAGCCTTAAAGATGCACTGTGTAACTTTCCTGGAGGCGGGTGAGTCTGTTTGTCTTGTGGAGGTGATATTGTGTTGAGTAGAATGTTCCGCAGTGTGGCATTGTTTCCGTGTCTTCATTGATGATGTTTTTATTGTACAGACTGAAGCACAGACGGCGCTCTGCCCTTTAGCTCCGCCCCTCAGTCTCAGACTCATTTTTTCAGTCCCCTGCAGTGGTGACCTTTGACCTTTTGTCTTTCCGTGAAGGATGGAGAGATGAGAGAAAGAGTGAGACATGTTCAGAGCGTGTGACGAGCTCATGACTTTGTGTTGAGTGAGTCACACTTTAACCCTTTAAACTGTTTTAATCACGACACAGCAGCTCCCGTGTGTCCTGTGAACTCCAGGGGGCGCTCACACCTCACAGCAGCTCGCCCCCCCGTCTGTGGAGTTTGTTCTCTCTGTGTCTGTGGAGTTTGTTCTCTCTGTGTCTGTGGAGTTTGTTCTCTCTGTGTCTGTGGAGTTTGTTCTCTCTGTGTCTGTGGAGTTTGTTCTCTCTGTGTCTGTGTGGAGTTTGTTCTCTCTGTGTGGAGTTTGTTCTCTCTGTGTCTGTGTGGAGTTTGTTCTCTCTGTGTCTGTGGAGTTTGTTCCTCTGTCTCTGTGGAGTTTGTTCTCTCTGTGTCTGTGTGGAGTTTGTTCTCTCTGTGTCTGTGGAGTTTGTTCTCTCTGTGTCTGTGGAGTTTGTTCTCTCTGTGTCTGTGTGGAGTTTGTTCTCTCTGTGTCTGTGTGTGGAGTTTGTTCTGTCTGTCTGTGTGGAGTTTTGTTCTCTGTGTCTGTGGAGTTTGTTCTCTCTGTGTCTGTGGAGTTTTGTTCTCTCTGTGTCTGTGGAGTTTGTTCTCTCTGTGTCTGTGTGGAGTTTGTTCTCTCTGTGTGGAGTTTGTTCTCTCTGTGTCTGTGTGGAGTTTGTTTCTCTCTGTGTCTGTGGAGTTTGTTCTGTCTGTCTCTGTGGAGTTTGTTCTCTCTGTGTCTGTGTGGAGTTTGTTCTCTCTGTGTCTGTGGAGTTTGTTCTCTCTGTGTCTGTAGAGTTTGTTTGTTATTTGTATAAAACTTTGTGGTGGTGAGTGTCCCGCCTCCAGATCCTCCACAAATACAAAAGAAAAACAGGATTTAAACCATCACAGACGCGTTTATCAGCACATTTCCACAAACTGTGATTTAATAACACATCAGTCACGTGTTTACGCTTACAAAACGTACGCGCTGACGTCACGCGTGCTGTGGGCGTGGTCTGTTAGCCTGCGCTGTTAGCCTGAAGCTAATGCTAAAGTTTGTACTTTCACTTTGAGTGTCCCGGGTAAACAGCGGACTTCTGGAGAAACGAAACTGCAGCGTGTCTCCAGCGTGTCCTCAGCCTGTCCTCACTCTGTCCTCTGCCTGTCTCTGCTCCGGGGGACACCGGGACACACCGCGGGACACATTAGACCACATTTAAGAGCGATCTGACACTTTTACTCGAGTGTTTGTAAAGTTTGTGCTGCTTCACTGTGGCTGCGTGGGGTTAGCCGCTAGCCTTTAGCCGCTAGCCGTTAGCCGTTAGCCGTTAGCCGTTAGCATGGACAGTCCCGAGCAGACGGACCGCGGACAGACACATGGATGAATACCTCAAGTCCCTGGGTTTACAGCGGAAGAAGATCGCCAAAGACGGATCGTGTTTGTTTCGGGCGGTGGCAGAACAGGTAAAAACAACTAAATACTACAGAGTGTGGCTTTAAGAGCTGCAACAACACACAACAACACACAACATGAGACAACAACACACAGCAACACACAACATGAGACAGCAACACACAACAAGAGACAACAACACACAACAACACACAACAAGAGACAACAACACACAACATGAGACAAGAGACAACAACACACAGCAACACACAAGAGACAACAACAAACAACAAGAGACAACAACAAACAACAAGAGACAACAACACACAACAAGAGACAACAACACACAAGAACACACAGCAACACACAACGAGAGACAACATGACAACAACACACAACAAGAGACAACAACACACAGCAACACACAACAACACAGAACAAGAGACAACAACACACAACATGAGACAACAACACACAACATGAGACAACAACACACAACATGAGACAACAACACACAACATGAGACAACAACACACAACAACACACAACATGAGACAACAACACACAACATGAGACAACAACACACAACATGAGACAACAACACACAGCAACACACAACAAGAGACAACAACACACAACATGAGACAACAACACACAGCAACACACAACATGAGACGGCAACACACAACAAGAGACAACAACACACAACATGAGACAACAACATACAACAAGAGACAACAACACACAGCGACACACAGCAACACACAACAAGAGACAACAACATACAACAAGAGACAACAACACACAACAACACACAGCAACACACAACAAGAGACAAGAGACAACAACACACAACAAGAGACAGCATCTGTGTGTCTCTGTGTGTGACTCTGTATGTCTCTGTCTCTCTCTGTCTCTCTCTCTGTCTCTCTGTGTCTCTGCCTCTGTGGTTCTAACCTGTCTCTCTCTGTGTCTCTCTCTGTCTCTGTGTGTCTCTCTCTTGTCTCTGTGGTTCTAACCTGTCTCTCTCTGTACCGTCCCGTGGTCTTTGTAGGTGCTGCATTGCCAAAGTCGTCACTTGGAAGTCCGGAACAAATGTGTGGAGTTTCTGAGGAAAAACCGCAGGACGTACGAGGCTGTGAGTGCAGAGTTTTATCTCTTTAAATATTTGTATATCTGTATTTCTCTGTTCATTTGACCTAACACTAAACTCATCTGTGTCTAGTTTATCGAAGGAGACTTTGAGGAATATTTACACAAACTACGAGATCCACAGGTAAATGATGCTCATCGCCCCGCCCACCTCCAGGTCCGCTCTGGTCCTGGGAGTGAATCTCACTTCATTTTTCCAGTAGACGTTTCCAAAAAATCAAATATGACGAGTTTAGAGGTGTCTCAGAGGCTAACCGGCTACGTGCTAACCAGCTACGTGCTAACAAGCTACGTGCTAACAAGCTACGTGCTAACTAATATCCATAACGCAGATGTTTAACTCCAAAAAGCACATTTAAAACACAAGATTTCTAAAGTTTCAAACACATTTTTAAATAAAAGAATAGTTCTCGTGGTCAGAGCCGCTCAGCCCTGGTTTTATCTGAATCTTCTGTTGACTCGACTCGTGTTTTTGCAGCACTGGGTCGGAGAAGTGGAGATCAACGCTCTGGCGATTATGTACAAGTAAGTGAACATTTATTCGACTATTTCTCCTGGATTTTTGATCAGATTCTTCTGTGAATCACTGAAATGTTCTGGTCACTTTCACGTCTCCTGTGTCACTGAGTTTAGTCCAGCTCTGGGTCAGAAGTATCGAAAATCAGACACGAATCGATACTGCAGCTAGTATCGAAACTAGATCCTCATTTTTAGCCACCACTATTTCTCTTTCCTTTCTTCCCCTCTTTCTCTCTTTTCTCAATACATTCCTTTACTGTTTCTTTCCTCTCCCTCTCCTCATCTTCCCTCTATTCCTCCTCTTTTCTCTCCTCTTCCTCCCTCCTCTCTTTCTCCTCATTCTTTTACCTTCTTCCTCTCCCACTAATCCTCTTTCTCTCTCTCCTCCTCCCTCTCATTGCCTTTTTCCTCTCATTTTTCCTCCTCTTTCCATTCCTTTACCCTCTCTCCTCCTTCCTCTCTCTCCTTCCTCTCTCCTCCTTCCTCTCTCTCCTTCCTCTCTCCTCCTTCCTCTCTCTCCTCTCTCCTCTTCCTCTTCCTCAGGACCAGTATTGAGTCTGTTCTCTTCATATTTAAATTGTGTTTTAAATGTTTCTATCTTGTCCACACTTATGTTTTGTTTTCTCGTGGACCTCACTTCTGTTTTCTGTTTTCTCGTAACACTTGGCTCCGTGTTTCTGCAGGAGGGACTTTTGGATTTTCCAGGATCCTGGGAAATCTGCTGTGAACATCACGGACAACAACTTCAGAGACAAGGCAAGACGAGAGAACACGCAATCTGAACCGTCCTGACCCTGTGACCCGCTCGTCGTCACAGACCATTTCAGTTTAAAATAAATCAGAAGTGTTTGAGTGATCTAGAGATCTCTCCAGGCCCTATTCAAACCTCCTGTACGAGGCTCCGCCCACTAGCCGACATGCTCCACACACACTCGTCCATAAATACACAAAAACATGCTCCTCTTTAAATCCACAGAGTAAATCCTCGTCTTGTCGTTTGTTTCAGGTTCAGTTGTGTTTCTTAAACGGGAATCACTACGACAGTGTTTATCCTGTGAGTCGTGTGAGGAGCTCTGCAGTTTGTCAGTGTGAGTCTCACATTCACTCTGTGCTTTTCACCTCCTCCTCTTCTCCTCCTTGTCATCCTCACCTCCTCTTCTCTATTCCTTTTATTCCTTTTCATTCCCCCTTTCCTCCTCTCCTCCTCTTGTCTCCTCTCCTCCTTCCCCCTCCTCTGCTCCTCCTCCTCTCCTCTCTCTTCTTCTCTCCTCTCCTCTTCTGCTCCTTCTCTCTACTCCTCTCCTCTTCTGCTCCTCCTCCTCTCCTCTTCTGCTTCCCCTCTCTCTCCTCCTCCTCTCCTCTCCTCTCTGCTTCTCTCTCTCCTCTCTGCTCCTCTCTCTCCTCCCCTCCTCCTCCGCTCCTCCTCCTCTGCTGCTACTCCTCTCCTCCTCCTCCTCTCTCCTCCTCTCTCTCCTCTCCCTCTCTGTCGCCTCTCCTCTGCTGCTCCTCCTCTTCTCCTCTCCTCTTGTCTCCTCCTCCTCTGCTCCTCCTCCTCTCCTCTTGTCTCCTCTTCTCCTCTTGTTTCTCCTCCTCCTCTCCTCCTCTTGTCTCTTCTCCTCCTCTCCTCTCCCTCCTGTCCTCCTCCTCCTCTCCTGTCCTCTCTCTCTCTCCTCCTCTGTCTCTCCTCCTCTGTCTCCTCTTCTCCTCTTGTTTCTCCTCCTCCTCCTGTCCTCTCTTCCTCTCCTCCTCTTGTCTCTCTCCTCCTCTCCTCTTCCTCCTCTGTCTCTCCTCCTCTGTGTCCTCCTCTGTCTCCTCCTCTCTCTCCTCTGTCTCCTCCTCTGTCTCCTCCTCTCCCTCCTCCTCTCTTCGCTTCTCTCCTCCTCTCCTCTCCTCTCCTCCTCTCCTCTCTCTCTCTTGTGTTTTTACTGTTGTCTAAAATAAGTCTCATTTTAAATCTCCACTTTTAAACTTTACTAAATGAACATCTCTCGTGTGAAATACTTTTACTCTTTCCTCTTAAAGTACATTTTTAACATGTACTTAAATACTTTCACTTAAGTAGATTTTTTACATGTTACTTGAGTAACTTTTACCTGTGTTCTTGTACTTTTCCTGAGTACTGTAGTAAATGCTGTACTTCTTCCTCCTTTGCTTCAGAGTTGAGCCAAAAAATTCCAACCAGCTCAAAGCAAAGTGTCAGATTTAAAAATGTTGAGTTTGTTTTATTTGCTCCGTCCCACATGATTCTTAGTTTAAATAATGGTGTAAATCCAGACGTGTCGGAGGTTTGTCTCAGGCTCGTACGTGTGACTCTCGTGTGTCGTGCTTTCGTCCTGTTTTTTCAGCCGTCTTGTACGAGCTCCTGTACGAGAAGGTGTTTGGCGTAGACCAGAGTCAGCTGTCGGTCTGTCAGAGAACCGCGAAGGCGTCGGATCTGCTCATCGACGACCTCATGGCGCCGTGTCCGAGCAGCGAGGAGTCGGACACCGAGACCAGCGCTCTCAGGTCAAACACACAGACTGTTAATATAAACGGACAGAGCGAACCGGCTAAACTGCGTCAAACAGGAAGTGATCATGTCGCACTTCCTGCTCCATCGACTCTGGTTCCAATTCACTTTCTATTGAAAAACTGTCTCTCTCTGTCCCTGCTGCTTCAGACTCATTTTGGTCTTAAATGTTCGTATTAACCCTCCTGTTGTTTTGAGTGTTTTTGTTTTTTGGGTTTTTTTAAGATATTGTTTTTTTATGTTTATTATAATTTTTTTTGATATTTTCAGTTTATTCAGTATTTATTTAGTCATTCTGTTTTTTTTTTTTGGTTTTTTTTTAAGTTATTCTTTTGTTTTTGTTATTTTAAGTTTGTTTTTTTAGTTATTTTGAGTTTATTTAGATTTTTTTTTTTTTCGCTCCTGTTAGCGTTAGCAACTTGTTTGATTGACAGCGTTGCTAAGCGCCTGCTCCCTGCTAAACCAGTGCTGTGGGCGTGACGGGGCGTTACCTTTAAGCCAGAGTCGATGGAGCAGGAAGTGCGACACAGTCACTTCCTGTTTAAAGCAGGTTAGCTCTGTCCGTTTATATTTGGAGTGATTAGCGCCACATACTTTGATTGACAGGCTGGTATAATGGTGGAGCAGCCCCGCCCACTTCCAGGTCCGCTCTGTTTGCAGTTCATAAATATCTTCATGAGTTTGTATCTGTCTCTGAGGTTCTTAATTTTATAATCCAGGGTGTAACTCAGTCACACCCAGAGAGACGTGAATAAACTTTATAACAAGAACATAAAGTGAGTGGCACCTCGCTGCTGTGAGTGTTAAACCCGCCCTGGTCAAACTCTTCAGATGGTTCTCCACGTTCTTCTCGTTTCTTCTCCTCTGAAGTTGTATTTGGAGTTTAATCTTTAATCAGCTATTTTCAAGACGCCATTTTGTTGATCTGTGTTCTGCAGTTTTATTTTCCTTAATCGTTGATACTTGTAGGATTCAGCAGCGTCGTGTCGTCGTTTTGGTCCAAATGTAAAAAAAAAAGTGCTGCTCTAGTGTGATGTGTCTGTCCACAGGGGGCGCTACAGCATGCATTTGTTTACGGCGACGTCAACTCCATTGTTTTCTAATGCAAAAGTCAGCGGATTTGTGGTTTTAGATGAATATTGTGATTTAAAATGTGTCAATTATAACAGAATGATCCACACAGATGAGAACCATAGAGACACAAGCTCAATATGGCTGATTTAAACTGATGATTAAAAGTGTCGTTACTCAGATATATTTTGTTTCATTTAGGAAGGAGAACGGGACGTGTGCAGCTGTCGTCAAATCAAAGGTAAACACTTCTACTACTACTACTACTACTACTACTACTACTACTACTACTGCTGCTGTTACTGTCATGTGTCACATTTGTGTATTTATTTGTTTCGTGTTTTATTTCTCACGTCCAGGGCCGGGGTCGCGGTCGATTTCTGTCTGAACGAGTGAAGCGATCTCTGAACCCGACTCTGCTCCGAAACGTCCAGTACGACGTTTGGACGCGCTCCAAGAAGGGTAACGATCACGACGGTGTAATGACGACACGTGTGAGGTTTAAGGATCAGTGCCAACGTAGAACTTTATACTTCAGAAACATTCACCACACGAGCAGGTAAAGGTCTGGACCACAGACTGTACGAAGGAGGGGACTAAGTGAGCCCAGTCCCATATGTGAAATAATGACCACGAGTATCATAGCAACCAAAGAGCCAATCAGGAGCGAGGATGTTGAGGTAACGCCCCTTCACACCCACAGACTAAATAATAACTAAAAAAAACCCCAAAAACTTAAAAAAAAAAAAAAAATAAAGTAAAAAAAAAAAAAGAAGTAAGCTCAAGATAACAAAAAATGTAAAAATTAAACTAAAAATAACTAACCCCCCCCCCCCCTAGGATCATGTAGAGCAGGTTAATATGAACATTTACATACAGTCTGTGGTTCACACATTTTCAGTCATGTTTCTTGATTATTCAAACTGTAGATTCTCCCTGAAGCATCAGAACCATGACTGAAACATGTGGAATGAAGCAAACAAAAAATCAACTCCAAATATCTCAAAATGTCGCTTAGATTTTTAAAAATGGCCTTTTCAGAAGTGTCACGTCTTGACCCTGAGGCTCAGCTGTGAAGTGAAAACCATGTGAGGGACGTCCCCCCGGACTCAAGGGCGACGTCCCCCTGTCCCCGGACTCAAGGGCGACGTCCTCGTGTCCTGGTGTGACCCGGTGCTGACCCGCTGTGACCTGCTGTGACCTGGTGTGACCCTGGTGTGTTTGTGTGTTTCAGCTCAGCAGAAGATGGACTTCTGTATTGCGTCGGGGCTCCAGTACAACGTGGGCGACCGCTGTCAGGTCTGTGCGTCTCAAAACTCATATGATTATCCTGCGATTCTCATGTGATTCTCATGTGATTCTCGTGCGATTCTCATGTGATTCTTGTGTGAATGTGATGATGTCATGCTCCAGATGGGGTCAAGGGTCAGATTTAAGTATTGATTACTCTTTACCATGTTGAACCTGATTATTTCTATTATTGACTCAACTCAAAATGTCGCTGTATTACAACATAATTTTGCGTTTTAACACTTGGTTTGACCCCGTGTGTTAAATGTGATTGACCTGCAGAGTGACGTGGTCTTAAAGCAGCAGAGACTCGTATGTGTTTAATCTTTGTTCAGCTCTGAGCAGGACGTGTGTAAAAAAACACAGTAAAGACGAGTCCACCATAAATACTATAACTATATACAAAAATACTTATCTTCAGATGATACTTTGCAGCTGATCATCAACATTCCCTGGGGATGTGATGCTAACTGGAGGCACTGCTTTGTCTAAAACTCTGTGACTCAAGTTAGACTTTAATCTGAGCTTTGATTTAACAGAAAAACTGATTTATCTCTGAACTAACTACAGAACAACTACGTCCACACTTGGACCAGTTTGGTTTTATTTAGTGGTTCTCAGGCTCTGCTCTGGTATCGACTGGTATCGGTTGGTATCGGGTATCAGTAAATACATAAATCTGTAGTATCAGAATCGGTATCGGAGCTGTAAAAGTTGGCTCGGTGCCTCCTTGAGAATAATCAGACTGTGTTGTACAAATGAACAAAGTCAAATCTGTTTAGTCCCATGTTCATATCGTCTTTTTAAACTTTATTATTTCAGGTTTATGTCGACGCTGGAGGGAAGATGGTCAGTGCCACGGTGAAAAAAGTGTCTCCAGACAACAGTGGACCAGTGACGGTTTACAGCGAGGATCTGGGAGAGCTGTAAGTCTGACAGTAGATTTCACTGGTGGAGATGGAGGTTTTGAGGGTCAGTTTTTCTTGTACTTTTTCTTTTCTTTCGTGGGGAACTTTTTGTTACTTTATCATCTACGATTAGATTCAGACTGTAGAAGATTGAATAAACAAACTGTGACGCTGTTCCTCATCAGAAACACGTCTGAAGAGGTTTTAGAGTCGTCCATGCATCTCTCCCAGCCCCTGTTCAAACCCTCCTTACAGTCAGCAGTACGAGTCTGTACGAGGCTCCGCCCACAAGCCTACATCACCCATGCTCCACACGACAATCCTCCATAAATAAACAAAAACATGATACAAACTGTGCACTACGACTTCACAAACCTGGTGTGATTGTGTTTAATACACCACAGAAGTAAAATCAGGGTTTTTGTGTTTCAGTATCATCGTTTATTGTGTGTATTTTTTTTTTTTAATTTTTTGTCGCGTCTGAAGCGTGGTCCCGGTGTGGAAACTGCGAGCTCCTTCAGAGACGTCCTGGAGCACTGTGGTCCGGGAGAAGAGGGTCAGCAACGGAGCTGGAGGTGAGAACAAACCAACACTTTTTAATGAAATGAAATGTTTCACAGTGTGGCATTAAAGTAGACCTGTTGTACTTATTAAATCACAATATTCATCTAAAACCACTTCAGAAAAGAAACAGGTCCACTGACTTCAGCGTTAGAAAAACATTACTTTTACTCGAGTAACAGAACTGTTATTTAAGAGAATTGTACTTAAGTAGAAGTAAAAATATGCTGCTAGAGAAGAACTGTTTATTTTAAAAGTTACTGCAGTAAATGTGTCTGATCCACCTCTGCCCATAAATAACACAACCCCGGGATAAAGTCTATAAACGGACAGAGCTAACCTGCTAGCATACACGGTTTATATAAATGGACAGAGCTAACCTGCTAGCATACACGGTTTATATAAATGAACAGAGCTAACCTGCTAGCATACACTGTATATTTTGGTCTTAAATGTTCGTATTAACCCTCTACATGATCCTGGGGTTTTTATTTCACGTCTGTGTCTGTAAATCGACATATGAACATTAATAACAGACACATCAGGTCCTTCTTTCCCCGACGTCGCTCTTGTCACGTGTCAATGTTCTGAGACGTGTTTTTGTCTGTGTTTTCTCAGAGTGGGAGCACAGGGGGCGTGGCAGAGGTAGAGCCTCCTCTGCCTCCTCCAGCGTCTCTCAGAGCACAGCGCCACCCGCAGGACGAGGGCCAAAGCAGCACTCAACATGGCCCCAACAGCAGCCCCCCCTAGAGGAGCGGGAGGCACCCAGCAGGTTAGAGTCAGAGCCTAGAATGTGACGTAATGCTCCCAGACGGAGACAGAGGCATCGCTGTGACAGGAAATGTACAAAATAAAGTTCACACACGTTGGACCTGATGATTTCCAACTATTTCAGGGACGTTCTTTCAGATTCCTGTCTGATCTAAAAACAGTTCTGTTTTCGATGGTTTTACAATTTACGCGATTCAAAGTTCTCTGTTGTAAGAAGCTTTTATGTAAAGTAAATTCATGAAAAATAGCTTCACACTTGAATTTAGAATCATTTTAGACTCGAGATTCGTTTAAGAATCAAATCGTGACCCCAATAATCGAATCGCCAGAGACTAAAGAGTCACACCCCTAAAAGAAAGAAATAAAAGAAACAAACAGCCATGGAACTTTTTATACTTCCATGACAACAGCGCCCTCTACCTCACTGTCAGCGTCACTACGTCCTGTCCACATTTATCTAAAATGAATAAATATTTAAAGATGAGACAGTGGACAGGGAGCTGCTGGTGGGTTAGGGGTCAGAGGTCAGACAGTGGACAGGGAGCTGCAGGTGGGTCAGAGGTCAGGGGTCAGACAGTGGACAGGGAGCTGCAGGTGGGTCAGAGGTCAGAGGTCAGACAGTGGACAGGGAGCTGCAGGACGTCACTGTCACATGTTAAACACAAATAAAACTTTTACCAGAGACACTTTTGTGTTTAGAAAGAGACATGTTTGTGTCTCAATGCTAACGCTCATGCTAACACTAATGCTAATGCTAACGCTAATGCTAACTTTGAGACATAATAAATAATAAAACAATACAAACTGAAGTATTCTACATATAAAAATAACTGGATAGTCATTATTTTTATTAATTTGAATTTTTATAGGTTGTTTATTTTGTTTTCTTATTCAGCTGTTAGCTTTGACACTGTGAGCTAGCATGTGTGCTACTGCGTCCAGAGCCCATTTTTCTGTCAGTTTAAACATCGATTTAACAAAATACAGCTGTTGTCATTCAGTTTTATTTCTCCGATCATAACTATTGTGTAATTTAGGTCTGATTCACAGCTGAAAGTCCACACCGAGGTCCAGTTAGTGTTGTATTTGTTCTTTTGCCTTCACGCTGCCGATTTCAAATCAAACCTGAATGTTGCCAGATCATGAGAGTAAAATCCAGTTTATTTTTCAGTAAGTCGGAGCCGGTATCGTTCGGTCTGACGACGGAGCAGAGATTGGCCAAAGAGGAAGAGGAGAGAAACACGGTTTTAGTGGAGCTGCAGTTTCCAGACGACAGGAGCTTCCCGGCGCTCGGAGTGAGTCTAACACACTGCCCCCTGTCTGCGCCTCCGGGTAAGACGCAGGGAGAGCAGGGTCAACACTCTGTCTTCAGCTTTTAAAATTAGGATTAGTGATTCTTTTTGGCAGACGGGTGAATTTGTTTATCTGCTTTACCTGGTGTCAGACAGTAGGGGGCGTGAGCTTCTACTATCGGGAGACAGGAAGTAGAACCACGCAGGTAAAAAAACGCTCTGACAGAAGGAGACCGAGGCCTGAGAGACAGGGACAGGTCATCAGTTCACACGGTATCGGTATCGGTTATTGTGATATCGGTGTCAGCCTGATGTAGAAAATATAGTCGATATTTTTTCTAATTTAACATAGTTTGTATAATTCTCGTTCCTCCAGTGTGAGACCAGCTTTGGAAAAAGGTTTTACACTTTCAAACGATTCAGTTTTGAGTGAAATGAGCTTCTAAAATGGACACGAGGATTATTTGTTTTTTCCGAACACTCGGTGATATGAATGTTCTAGTGTCGTTATTTGTTCTTCTCAGACTCAGCCCGGAGCCCCGAGCGACGGCTCGAGGAGGAGAGGAGGCGACAGGAGACGCTCTCAGAAAAACAGGGTAAAACACTTTAACCTGCTGCACTGTGGAACTTCTCTATGAAGCCCGCCCCGCACCCCAAAAAGCTCAAAATGCTCTGTTCCACCTTGTGATGTCATGAAGTGGTAGTCTTCATGTGAACAGCTCGGGGAGAACGGTTCTTTTTATCTGTGCATGTGACTTTGGGTTTGATTCTGCCTCTTCTCTTTTAATGTTCATTTTCTGATGATTATTTGTGATTATTTATGTTTTGTTTTGTGTGATTTTAGTGTCTTTCTTTTTCTGTAAAGATGAATGATTCTAGTGAAGGTGGAGTTTAAAAACACAGTGGAGCACTTCCTGTATTACCACACGATGACATCACAAGGTGGAACAGAGTGTTTTCAGTTTGAGAGAAGACGAGGTGACGAGGAGCAGTGCATTATGGGAGGTTTAATAATGGTGTTTGTTTGTTTTCAGAAAAGTCCAGTTGAAGAAGCCGCCGTCGTCTCGCCCTCGACCGGAGAACGCCCCGATTCTTCCACTCCTCCCCTTTCCTCCGCTCCTCCCTCCTCTGCGTCTCCTCCCGTCCCTGCTGCCCCTGCCCCTAAACCAAACGCACACTCCAGAACCTCTCAGCCCGGCATGGTCCCGTCGTCCGCGTCCCATTTCTCCTTCGTGACGCCCGTTCTCCCGGCCGCTTCCTCCTCCTCCACCGCCGCCTCCTCGCTGCTTCCTAAGGCCTCCTCGTCTCCTCCCACCTTCATCGCTCCCATCGCTCCGTCTCCCACTCAGAGTCTGATCAGTCGAACCACGCCGAGCCCTCCTTCAAACGCCCCGACGGTTACCCACAATCCTCCAGTGGTGAGAGAGGCTCAAGCTTCCAGCACGACCAGTAAGATTTATGATTAGTGACATTCAAAAGCCGATTAGAACGTTTCCTCCCGTCCAAACCAACATAAACTCAGTCTGTGCTGGTTTTGAAACAGACTTTTAGACTTTCACATTTGTAGTAAAATGATTCAAATCTGCGACAGTTTCAGAGTCTGGAGCTGATTCCTCTGATGGTCTGAGATGAAACTATAAAACTAAAATGATGAGTTCTCTCTCTGCTCGTCTGGACGCTCTTTACTCTGGGATCGCTCTCGTTCTTTATGTCTCACTGTGTCCACCACCTCCTGGTCGCTACGGAGACGGACACATTTACTCAAAATGTTCCACAGTGTGGCTGAACCAGAAGCATAAACAGTTTAATTTGTGATTTTTGTCCTGATGGAAGACAGAGGTGGGACTTGACAAGTTTTCTTCTTCCCTCTTTTCGAGCTTGTGGAAGAACAGACTGAGATGTGCTTTAGGTGAACCAGTGCTCTACGTAAAGAAATAAAGAAATAAAAATAAAAAAGATGAAAATAAATAAATACGAAAATTAATAAAAAATAAATAAATAAAGATTAAAAGATGAAAATAAATTAATTAATAAAAAAAATAAATATATGTAAATAAAAAAAAAGATGAAAATAAATAAATATACATAAAAATAAAGATAAAAAGATGAAAATAAGTAAATTAATACAAAAATAAATAAAAAAAATAAAGATTAAAAGATTAAAAATAAATTAATAAAAAAAATAAATATATGTAAATAAAAAAAAAATAAAAAAAGATGAAAATAAATAAATAAAAATTAAAAATAAATAATTAAATAACTTCTCATTTTAGCCATGTGCAGATTAATTATGACCAGATATGATGCTAATACAAATATTCAGGAAAAAGCTCATTTCTGTCCCGTCTATGTGGCTTTTTTAGTATCGATACCTGTGAACAAGTGTCTAGTTTTAATACTAGTATTTCATGAAATGCGTTCTTAAACTGTTTGATTTATTCCAGGTCATCTGCAGACTCCAGGTCATCTGCAGACTCCAGGTCATCTTCAGACTCCAGGTCATCTGCAGACTCCAGGTCATCTGCAGACTCCAGGTCATCTGCAGACTCCATCTCACAGCGACGCCTCTGAGCCTCAAGAAGCATCGACCGATCAGCTGCCGCAAAACCCGAGCTACAACCTGATCCAAGTCCAAGAGCCGAGAACAGTCCAGACTAAGGCTCCTCCTTCAGTCCAAAACGACCAAACCACGTCTCAGATCCAACCAACTCCCTCTCCTCCTCTTCCTCCTCCTCTTTCTCCTCCTCCTCTTCCTCCTCCTCCTTCTCTTCCTCTTTCTCCTCCAAACCATCCCGCCTTCCCTCCAACCTCCATCACCCACCCTCCCACCGTTTATCCATCATCTCTCCCCCAAAACGAGCCCTCTGTCCCAGCCGCTTTCTCCAACCAGGACCCCCTACCTCCGCCAGCCTCCCAGCCCCACACGGAGCACCTGAAATCGGGGCCTCACCCGGACGCGGCCCCTCCTCCGGCTCCACAGCCTCACTACCTGGCCCACGCCATCCCCCTCCAGCAGCAGCTGGCTCATTTCTACCAGGACCCTCTGTATCCGGGTTTTCCACAGGGAGACGAGGGTCAAGTGGCCCCGACTCCGCCCATGTCCACGAGCCAATCAGGAGACGACCTGCCGCCAGGTGAGCGCAGCGGAGAGATTTGATTGGCCATCTACAGATGTGCCACAAGGAGGGACTGGTGAGGTTCTGGTTTAGACCTGGTTTAGTCCTGGTTTAGACCTGGTTTAGTCCTGGTTTAGACCTGGTTTAGACCTGGTTTAGTCCTGGTTTAGTCCTGATTTAGTCCTGGTTTAGACCTGGTTTAGACCTGGTTTAGACCCGGTTCAGTCCTGGTTTAGTCCTGGTTTAGTCCTGGTTTAGTCCTGGTTTAGACCTGGTTTAGACCTGGTTTAGACCCGGTTTAGACCCGGTTCAGTCCTGGTTTAGTCCTGGTTTAGACCTGGTTTAGACCTGGTTTAGTCCAGATGTTTGTTTCATTTATTTTCATTTAGTTCTTTAGATTCACTCAGTCCAAAACGCAGAGGAAACATCTCGAGGTCTTTTCCCTCAGTCTCTAGTGTCTCTTTTGTCTCTCGACGTCTTTTTCTGATCTCTGCCTAAAACTAAAACTCTTTTTCAGATACGAACATCTTGAGATTCTTCTTCAACCTCGGAGTAAAGGTACGAGTCTCCAGTCTTTTTGTGGGTTTCCGTGTTTGTGAAGATGACTCACATGAGCCTGTCACATGTTTTAAAGTGATTATATTGTTGAAGTACGAACAGACGATAAATAAAACATAAAGCAGAATTATCCTCAAAATGTTTTCTAAATGTTCAGTGTCGTTTAAACACCTGAGCTGCAGAGAACACAACAGAACACAGCCGTAAAGTCTCAAAAGCTCTATAATAATGAGTCTGTCATTTTGTTGGTTTGTGTCTTTATTCTGACACATTTCCCTGAGGCTGCTTCACCTCTGAGTCTCATATCTACATCCTCTTATAAACGAGCTAACTCTGAAGTCTGCACTTTAAACTATAAACATGTTCTCAAATACTGGATAAAGCCACTGTGGAACTTTTCTGCCAACAAAGTGACTAAAGTGACTCCACAAACCTGACTCTACGTGAACTTTTTCCTGCTCGTTTCCATGGAAATGTTGTTCCTTTGGCTGTAATATTCCACAGTATAACATAAAACTGGTGTATCTCTGTGGAGAATGTACCGACGTGTTAAGTTTTGACTTTCTGTTTCCATGGAGACGTGCCACCTCCAGAAAGTTTCATACTGCAGCTTTAATGTTCTTGGTGTTAAAAGTGTACTCTGTAAACTGAAAATGCTCTTTAAATCTGTGAAATCTGGTGATACTCTGCACTGACGTCACACTGGGGGTGTTGTACATATATCTCTATGATAGGATGTTGAGCAGTTACCATAGTGACGCAGTTCACACGTTAACAAACACAAACAAGATTTAAGTCTGAAAACCCAAGAAAAATACAAGTGATTTAAAGACGTTTTCAGGAGCCTGTGATCAGTCTGAGCTCATGGTCCTGTTTAGAGTTTGATTTTACAGAAAGAGGTGAGAGACTCACAGAAGAACTGTTGGCTAATGCTAATGCTAATGCTAATGCTAGCTTGTCACTGATTTTATATGAGAGGGACTTGTTTAACAGCACAGATCAGCTCATCTGTGGGAGTTCTTTCTGGCCAGATTGTGTTAAAATAAAGCTCAGGTTAAAGTCGAACTTGCGTGACAGCCTCAGACAGAGCAGTGCCTCTAGTTAGTGTCACACTCCCAGTCAGCTGCAGAGTATGAGTACTCTTCACGTGTTCATACCTGTGTGCTCATGTGTTTTCTTCAGGCGTACTCTCTCCCGATGCACGCTCCGGTCATGTACCTTTACCCTCTGCAGCAGGCGCACACCCTGCAGCCGAGAGCCTCCCCCTCCCCCGAGACGCCCTACCCGCCCTTCACCCCCACCCCTCCGACCCCACAGGCTCCTCCCACCTCATATCACCCCGAGCAACGCCCACCTGCCCCCCCTGCTGCCTATAACCCCGCCCACAACAACCCAGAGCCCACCCCTCCTTCATTTAATACATTTGACCACGCCCATTCCAACCTGCAGGCTCCTCCCACATCCTACAGCCAGCCCCTCCCTCCTCAACCGCCACCCGACCCACCCTATCACCAACCGTACGTACGGTGGCAGCAACCACACCCAAACCCAGCGTACTCTCCAAACTACCCCTACAGCCAGGGAGGGTATTACCAGAACCACGGCCCGAACCAGGGGCTCCCGGAGCCGACGCAGCCCGCCAACGGAGACACGGGGCTGGGGCTGAGGGCGGCTATGCTCTCCGGGGCGATGGAGGCGTCGGCTTCTGCTAATGTGGCTAATGTGGCTAACCTGAACGGAGGCCGTGTGTCAGTGCCGCCTGGAGCTCCTGGATTTGGTAAGTTCTGTCTGTGACGTCTGTGTCGTTTCGGTTGTATCGACTCTTCATGATTTTTTTATTTGATTGTGTCCGAATGTCCACACTCTGCCTACAGGGGGCACTATTCAGGGCCATTTTTAGTGCTGTCTGCTGTGGTAGTGGTAGTTTTCAAGTGAACAGCTCCTTTTACCTTTAGTTCAGTAGAATTCCAGGACTGAAATGATCCAGATGATTCTAGTGAAGGTGGAGTTTTAAAACACAGTGGAGCACTTTCTGTATCACCACATGATGACATCACAAGGTGGAACAGAGTGTTTTGAGTCTGAGAGAAGAGCTCAGTCTAAATGTTACTTTGTTCAGGTCCGTCAGACGTGGACAGTGGGGAGAACATGGTGCTGCTGGTCGACCCTCCTCTGGACAAACCCATCGTAAGTTTGTCCCAGTGATGACCTCATCTACATTTTATATTTGTTTTTATATTTTATATTCAAATCCTCAAAGTCTCCAGCCTTTATCAGAAAGTCAAACAGATATTTAGACACTTTGACGTCTGTTTCTGCTGAAGTTGAATTTCACCACAGTCTCGGTTTAACAGGACGACGGGTCCGAGACGGTCAGTCCGTCTGTGTCGGCCACATGAGCAGCCCACCCGTCTGTTGCCGTGGGAACATTGTCTCATTAAAGTTCCTGTTTAATGAGACAATGGCAATAAAACTTGAAACTGATTCTGATTTTGTTCTTCTGTCCAGGTCATAAACGTGCCTAAGTCCGGCAGCGGCCCGGGCTCCCCCGCTCTGTACAGCCCCGCCTCCTCCGACTCAAACTCCGCCCCTGTCTACATCAACCACCACAAACCATCCAATCACAGCTCGGCACAGTACCTCTCCACCAATCACAGCGCCGCCGCCCCCTACATCCCCACCAACCACGGCGCTCCATTCCACCACGAGTCCATGCCTGTGTGGGCGGGGCCGGAGGACGACTGGGAGGAGTCAGAGCCCAGGGTCCAGTACGCCCGGGGCCCTAGACGCGGGTACAGAGCCCGCAGTAGGGGGCAGTATCGACCCCGAGGCTACAACAACAACAACCAGTACTCTCAACGAGGAGGCAGGGGGCGCTACTGAGCAACAGCCAATCAGAGCAGAGGACACTGACAGGTGAGTCAGTACAGGAAAAGTTTATCAGGTTAGCTAAAAGTACGACACTTTGATTAGCTAAAGCCACAGTGTGGAACTTTCTGAAGGAGGCACGTCACCACTGTTAGCGTAACAGCGTGTGCTAACGTTCACCGCTGTTAGCATAACGGCGTGTGCTAACGTTCACCACGGCCACATTTTGACCAGTTTGTCAAAATGACAGTTAAAGGCTCTCGTCTCATTTTTGTATCTGATTCTCTGTCTCCAGGTCTCGTCTCCGAGTCTCGTCTCCGAGTCTCGTCTCCGAGTCTCGTCTGTGAGATTTCTCGTCTCCGAGTCTCGTCTGTGAGATTTCTCATCTCCGAGTCTCGTCTCTAAGTCTCGTCCTCGATTTGAACCAAAGAGCTGGTCGTCTTGATGTTTCAAAATGAACTGTTTCCATTTGTCACTTTTACTTCAGACACTGTTTCTGTATTTGATTCCTGCGACAGTTGAACACGATTTTTCTGCTTTTATTCCATCTTTTATTTTGAAACTCTTCCTCAAACTCGTCTCGTTGAAGTGTTTTTGTGGAGAAATCACCTGCTGCTTCCTGCACATCTTCTCCTCAGCTGTCAATCAAGGCCTCAGAGATGGAGCCAATAGGAAGCCTCGTCTGTGCTGAGTGGGCGGGATTAAATGCCCCAGATGCCCCGCCCCCTGTGGTCAGCACGTGGTCACACTCGCCTATAAACCTCCGCATGTTCACTTTATGTAAAAAGCACTTAAAGATTCACTCTGGAACTTTTCTCGTGGTGGGTCCAGCGGTTCCTTGTCTCCATGGAGATGTTTCTTTGCCTGGAATGTTCCACACTATGACTTTAAACTTAAATCTATCATTTATTATTATTTATTATAGGTGTTTTTTTTTTTGTTATTTGTTTATTGTGAGTGGGCTCGCCTTTCCTCTGATCTGACCTGTAACTTGGTCTGCGCGCGTCGTTTGCTTAGGTTTAAAGCCGTACGGTGGAACATTACTGGTTAAAAGTAGAGACGGTTTCAGCGGTTATTATCTGGACGTTATTTTTTGCGACATTTCAGCTCAATCTGCACCATCCACACCATAAACTTTGTATAAATGGACGTAGCTAACATGCTAACATGCTAACTGCTGCTGCGCTACAAACAGGAAGTGAGGCTCTCTCTGCACCTGCTGCTGTCAGTCTCATTTGGTCTTAAATGTTCATATTAACCCTCTACATGATCCTGGGGTTCATTTTTTTTTTTTTTTTTTTAGTTGGAGTTATTTTTTATTTTTTATTTATTTATTTATTTTATTTAAATAATTATTATTTTGTTATTTTTAGTTGATTTTTTTTTTTTTTTGTTATTTTGAGTTTTTAGGGTTTTGTGTTTTTTTTTGTTTTTTTTTTTAAGTTATTTTGAGTTTATTTAGTTTTTTTTATTTTAAAGATTCTTTTTTTTTTTTGCCATTTTGAGTTTATTTTTTGAGTTATTTAGATTTTTTTTAAAAGTTATTTTGATTTATTTATTTTTTGTTATTTTAAGTTTTTTTTTAAAGTTTTTTGTTTGTGTTTTTTTTTTTTTTTTTTTTTTTTTTTTTTTTATTTTGAAGTTTTTTTTTGTCTTTTGAAAACCTCTGTCCCCTCTGTACCTGCTGCTGTCAGACTCATTTGCTCTTAAATGTTCGTATTAACCCTCTACATGATCCTGGGGTTTTTATTTAAATCGTATGAACATCGTTAGCGTTAGCGACAGGTTTGATTGGCGTCGTTGCGAAGCGCTCGTCTGTTCGCTGTGGTGACGTTTTTCTCCCTCAGTTCACGTCTTTACTCAGTTTATGCTCCAGAAGTGATTTTACACCTGGTGAAACTGGTTTAAAACTCGTAAGATTTACGCTAACCGGAGTTTAGCTAATCTGTTTCCATGGAGACGAGCAGGTAGCTGACCCCGCCCACCTGTAAAGTCACACAGTGGAGCTTTTAACATCAGTTTTTGTGGTTTGCTGTCGACACGAGCTGTAAAATGCTGCTACAGAATCATGATCCTTAAAAAGAGTCAAACCGGTGAGATCTTGGATGTTCTGTGTGGCTCGTTTTGTGGTTGCTATGACGATGAATGTAAACGACTCCATGTTTGACCCGGGTCCGTTTGTGCGTGTGACAAAGACCCGACTTCTCGACTTTATTCTGAAGGTGTCTGTGTGTTTACATGCTTTTATTTTGATGAACTTCTCTTTTTCTTTTGTGACTGTTTAAATTTCGGTGCCTTGTAGAAAGTTTCTCGATTTGAAATAAAACTGCTGTTATTTAAAAACAAGGGCTTTATAAACGATTGAATAAAACTAAATAAAATCTAAATCTTCATGTGTTTCATCTTTTTGTAAAGAAGTAGAACAGTACTCCACCCGTCTGTGATGTAGTACTTTTCACAGTACTGTGTTTTCTGGACGATAAGTGTCACTTTTTCATAGTTTGTCGAGATTTAAATGATTAAATATAAAACTTCACATGTTATTGTCACACTGGCCACACGAGGGCGCTGTAGGCTTGTACCAGTCTCTACTGAACATTTAACATTTAACATTATGGTCATTTAAAAGAAAAAAAAAAAAGACAATCACAGGTGGAGTTGGTGGAGTTGTTCATCTTCGACACGAGGACGAAGAATTCAGTGAGATCCAGAGTGAACTTTTTTCTGCTTTAGTTTGTGATTAAAATATGTGACATTAAAAACCAGACTCGTTTTCAGTTCTGTCTCTGCTTCATGAATAAATATAAATGTGTTTCGTTCGTGATGTTCTGAGATTCAGCCTGTTCTTCCACATTTTATTTCACTTTTAAAGATAAAATGTTTTTGCATCAGATTTTGTGAAATAAATTTCCCCAAAATGTGACGTGGTCCAGACACTTCCACAAACAGGTTTTTACACTTTAAGATCGATTAAGTCGACTCAGTTTTATTAAACTCATGATGATCTGAAACTTTTTATTTTACTAAAACATTTGGCTCTTTCAGAAAAATGTTTGATTTTTGTGGCAGATGAAGTTTTATCTGAAACTCGGAGAATCTCAGAGGAAAATGTGATGAATGTTTTATGCATTTTTCACTAGTGACACTGAGAAAACAGAAAATACTGTGTTTTTCAGAGTAATTTCACTCCTACTTGAGTATTGTGTGTATTGCACTAGTACTTTTACTTGAGTACTGTGTACCGCAGTAGTAGTAGTAGCGAGTACTGTGTGTACTGCAGTAGTAGTAGTAGTGAGTACTGTTTGTTCAGATCTGATTTAGTTTGACATTTTCAGACACAAATGATCCACATTTGGTTCATTATTTGATGAAGTACTTGGTGACATCACACAGAACTGCCCTCAGGTGTGTCTGATACAAACACCTGGCTGAGGGGGTGGAGCCAGAGTCGATGGAGCAGGAAGTGCGACATCACTTCCTGTTTGGAGCTTTGTCTGTTTAAAGGGTCTGTGGTTCTATTCCTGGTGACGTTTCTCTTCCTAAATAAAATCTGGAGCCGTCGAGTCGATCAGTTTTATTGGTGTAAATGTTAAATCTGCCGTTTTTATGACGTTTGACATTTTTCAGTAAAAGCTCAGACACAAAAAGCACATTTCAAAAAAAAAAGGTCCAATATTCTGCAAAAATCTGAACGAAAAACCCAGAGTCGTGTTTGTGTGATCATGGTTTATAAAAACTCCACAGTCCACCTCGTGACATCATCAGGTGGAGTCCACCTCGTGACATCATCAGGTGGAGTCCACCTCGTGACATCATCAGGTGGAGTCCACCTCGTGACATCATCAGGTGGAGTCCACCTCGTGACATCATCAGGCGGAGTCCACCTCGTGACATCATCAGGCGGAGTCCACCTCGTGACATCATCAGGTGGAGTCCACCTCGTGACATCATCAGGTGGAGGTCCACCTCGTGACACCTCGTCCACCTCGTGACATCATCAGGCGGAGTCCACCTCGTGACATCATCAGGCGGAGTCCACCTCGTGACATCATCAGGTGGTCCTCAGCTCCTCTGTGTTTGTGAAGTTTACACTTTCACTTTAGTGTTTAGAGATTCACCGAGATTCAGAAAGTCAGAAATAATAAATGATACTGAAACTTCAAACTTTAGATGCTACAGAAAAGACTCGATACCGATACTCGATACCACAATGATGCTGATAAAACACTGATGTTCCAGAGATTTATGTGTCATACTTGATCTGAGGAGGAGGAAGGAGGAGGAGAGGAGAGAGGAGCAGAGGAAAGAGGAGGAGAGGAAGGAGAGAGTTAAGATAGAGGGAGAAGGAGGTGAAAGAATGAGGAGGAGGGCTGAGGAGGAGGAGAGAGGAGGCGCAGAGGGAGGTTCAGACTGGTCTGTGTGTTTTATATTTGCTGTAAAAAGAATCAGTAAAGACTCACTTCTGTCAGTGAGACTTTTTCAGTATCGATTCTCGCTCAACGAGTCTTTAGTATCGACTCGTGTCTGATACTTGTGACGACGTGACTGAAGTGCAGAATACAGGACCTTTAAACATACGAGCGCAGCGCCCCCTGGAGCTGCTGCACAGAACTGCGTCACGCTCGACTTTATAGACTTTTATTTATTCTTTTATAGTTTGTTTGTCGCTGCCGGGCGTCCGCAGGGAGCCAGCGCCCCCCGGTGGTTTGGCGGTGAGTGTGATGATGTCACAGGAAGTCACTGCTGGTCAAACAGGAAGTGCCTCAGTCGTCCAGGAAGAAGTAGTTCCCGCTCTTCTTCTGCTCCGTGTCCTGAGGGAGAAACACGTCACGAGGTTTTTAACGTTTAAACATCAAAGTCGAGGCTCAGAAATTAAACCGACGACCAGCTCAAACCGGTTTATTACACAAAAAACACTCGGCTCTTCAGCAAAATGTGACACTTTGACCAACACACTTTTTATTTTAGTGTTTTAGTTTGACAGAGGGAGTTTATCGCCTGTTTTACCCAGAGGCACAGGAGCAGTGTGTTGCTCAGAGGCACAGGGGCAGTGTGTTGCTCAGAGGCACAGGGGCAGTGTGTTGCTCAGAGGCACAGGGACAGTGTGTTGCTCAGAGGCACAGGGGCAGTGTGTTGCTCAGAGGCACAGGGACAGTGTGTTGCTCAGAGGCACAGGGAGCAGTGTGTTGCTCAGAGGCACAGGGACAGTGTGTTGCTCAGAGGCACAGGGACAGTGTGTTGCTCAGAGGCACAGGGGCAGTGTGTTGCTCAGAGGCACAGGGGCAGTGTGTTGCTCAGAGGCACAGGGGCAGTGTGTTGCTCAGAGGCACAGGGGCAGTGTGTTGCTCAGAGGCACAGGGGCAGTAGTACAGTGTGTTGTTTGTTGAGGCACAGGGGCAGTGTGTTGGGGTCTCAGAGGCACAGGTGCAGTGTGTTGCTCAGAGACACAGAACCGAGTGTGTTGCCTCAGAGGCACAGGGGCAGTGTGTTGCTCAGAGGCACAGGGGCAGTAGTACAGAGAGTTGCTCAGAGGCACAGGGACAAGCACAGTGAGACAAGGGACGGAGCTCAGAGACACAGGGGCAGTGTGTTGCTCAGAGGCACAGGGGCTCGTACCTTGATGGAGTGGAGTTTGTTGATGCGAGGCCTGAAGTTGTTGGGGTCTCTCCTGAAGGTGATCTCCAACAGAGACAAGAACCGATTCATCCCGGCCAACAGAGACTGAGGCCTGGGACAGAGGGACAAGGGACAAGGGACAGAGGGACAGAGAGAGACAGAGGGACAGAGAGACAAGGGACGGAGAGACAGAGACAGAGAGAGACAGAGGGACAGAGACAGAGGGACAGAGGGACAGAGAGAGACAGAGGGACAGAGGGCGACAGAGGGACAGAGACAGAGAGAGACAGAGAGAGACAGAGGGACAGAGGGACAGAGACAAAAGCAGGTGAGTATTTGTGTTCACAGTATTATTCAAATCTAATACTGATCCTCTGCAGTGACGTCTCACTGGGGAGTTCTACATGTATCTCTATGGTGGAATGTTCAGCAGTTTCCATGGAGACGTGATGCTCACATGAGAAAAATAAGTTTTAAGATCGTCTGAAAACCCCTGACAAAAATACAAAACATTTTAATTTATGAGACAATTTTTACACAAAGTGGAGCCAGAGTCGATGGAGCAGGAAGTGAACATGACACTTCCTGTTTGGACACGGCGGTGGCTAACATGTTAGCAACGTCCATGTTAGCTACGTCCATGTTAGCAATGTCCATGTTAGCTACGTCCATGTTAGCTACGTCCATGTTAGCAACGTCCATGTTAGCAACGTCCATGTTAGCTACGTCCATGTTAGCAACGTCCATGTTAGCTACGTCCATGTTAGCAACGTCCATGTTAGCTACGTCCATGTTAGCTACGTCCATGTTAGCAACGTCCATGTTAGCAACGTCCATGTTAGCAACGTCCATGTTAGCTACGTCCATGTTAGCTACGTCCATGTTAGCTACGTCCATGTTAGCTACGTCCATGTTAGCTACGTCCATGTTAGCAACGTCCATGTTAGCTACGTCCATGTTAGCAACGTCCATGTTAGCTACGTCCATGTTAGCTACGTCCATGTTAGCAACGTCCATGTTAGCAACGTCCATGTTAGCTACGTCCATGTTAGCAACGTCCATGTTAGCTACGTCCATGTTAGCTACGTCCATTTATACAGACTGTGGGTCTGTGAGTGTTTGCATTTATTATGTGTTGACCGTCGTGTGTTATGTTTGTATATGTGTGTGTGTGTTACAGTGTATTATGTATGTGTGTGTGTATTATGTGTGTGTTATGTGTGTGTGTGTGTGTTATGTGTGTGTGTGTGTGTGTGTGTATTTGTGTATCTTACGTGTTGGCCGCCGTGTGTTTAGACGGGATGCCGTCAAACACAATGACTCTGTCGGCGAGATACGTGGCCATGATGAAGTCGTGCTCCACCACAAACGCCGTCTTCTTAGCGTGAAGGATGTACCTGAGAGAAGAGAAAGAGAAAAAGAGAAAGAGAGAAAGAGAAAGAGAAAGAGAAAGAGAGAAAGAGAAAGAGTTCAGTTTGACTCATTTAGAAATAATTAAATCCACCTTTATGTCCTTTGGATCAACTACAAGATTCAGTCCTGGTCTAGTCCTGGTTCAGTCCTGGTCTAGTCCTGGTCTAGTCCTGGTCTAGTCCTGGTCTAGTCCCGGCTCAGTTGTCTCTAAACCCCGCCCTCTCGTCTGTGACCTCTGACCTCTTGATGACCC
>JAIEZT010000022.1:354779-407279 GCA_019594935.1 Periophthalmus modestus
CGCTCGGAGTCACATGACACCACGTGGTCGTGACGCACCTTGACGGTCTTGGGGATCTGGTCCACGTACTGCGGTTTGACGATGGCTCTCAGGTCGTCCTCCAGGATCTTCGTGAAATAGTTTTGCAGCTCGGAGCCTCGGAAATAAGTCAGAATCTCCTGCCAATCCGGAGGGTTCTGCGGAGAGGGGCGGAGACACGATGACATCACAACACCAACGGCCAATCAGAGTCAACACAGACGACACGATGACATCACAACACCAACGGCCAATCAGAGTCAACACAGACGACACGATGACATCACAACACCAACAGAACTGCCTTTGACCTTTGACCCTTGCCCCCATCTGGAGTATGACATCATCACATTCTACAAACTGAAAATGAGCCTCAGCAGATTTTAACACAAAATAACTGTAGAAATTTAGCCGTGTGATGAAAATATGGTCTAAAATCACTGATCATGTTGATTGGCAGCTGACGAGTGAAAACACGTCATAAAATCGTCTTTTTGAGCAACAACACGTCACGTTTCACAGAGATCACAGTCGTTTAAAGTGAACAAAGACATAAGCCTGGATCTGTGGTTATAACTGCGACAGAGAGAGTACGACCGACACCGAGGTGAGACGCTAGGCTAGGCTAAGCTAACGTTAGCGAGATACGAGCTGTGTCCGCGTGTCTGCACTATTTCCTACTTTTAAGGACAAAGGAGTGAAAAACTAGTGCACTGTAAATTTCCCACAATGCACCTTGAGAAGTAGGGGGCATCAGAGGTCACTAGAGCAGACAGAATATCCCACAATGCACTGGGAGAGTCGGGAAAACAGCAGTGGACAGAGACAGGACTTAACTGGACACAACACGACTGAAGAAGAAGAAGCTCTGGTTTATCTTAAGGTGGTGGCGTTAGCCGCGTTACACATAAAACACTCTTAAATAAACTGTTATGGTGTAAAGTGCTAGCGTTTGCACATTCCATCACAAACTACTGGTTTTATGTTTGATTATTTCTACATTATTCACATATTTGATACAGTTTGTGGTTAAACATGTTTGAAACTTAACCGTCTCTTGTTTAATGAAACAAATCTCTACATGACTCTGAACTGAACTGTATATTTTTTAAAGACATTAATCTGTCACACTCACGTCGTATCTGCCCAGGTTCGGCTTCTGTTTTCCCGCCAGGATTTTCAGAGCTGTGGATTTTCCGATTCCATTGGTCCCGACGAGCCCCAACACCTCGCCCGGCCGCGGGATGGGCAGCCTGGACACAAGGGGGCGCCGTGCGTCAGTGACAGAGTAAACAGGATCGACACTAGATACTCATTTTTCTCAGGTATCGATACTAAAAAAGTCCCATTGACAGAAACCTTTCCTGAAGATGTTTAGAATGATGTGGCACTGGAATCGGTATCGAGTCTCGAGTATCGATTCCTTAGACATTATAACAGAACAGAACAGGGGCTGATGGGAGTTTTGTACCGGTGCAGTTTGAACGAGTTGGCGCAGTATCGATGGGTCGTCTCCTTCTCCAGGTTACTCGGCAAATTCACGATGGACAAGGCCCCGAAAGGACATTTCTGTCAAGAATAAATACAAATAAATAAATAATAAGACATGAACTGTCCCGGGGCCTGTGGAGCTCGTGGATCCAGTGAAAACGACAAGAACAAAGAACAAAAAGAATCACTACATCTTGTTATGGCTCTTTCTGTGAGCCTCTTCTGTCTCTGTCTGTGTTTCTTATTTCTGAGCTCGTTTTGTATCATAATGTTTATAAAGTTCTTATTTCTTGAATCGTGAACCGTCTTAGCTCCACTGTTTGAACATTTGTCATTTTAACTTGCACCGTTTATCATTTTTTAGTCTTTACTCTGTTGTAGGATCATTACCATCAGTCCAGGGACGACCGATGAAAAACAGCGTCTGGCTAATTCTGGGGCATTTACAAAAATGTTAATTAATGTTACACTGTACACGTCAAATAAACGACATAAATAAATAATAATAAACTAACAAAACATTATTATTATTAGCATATAAAAGCATTTTCAATCTTCTATATCAAGCAGATGTTTAAAACACATCTCTGCACCTCAGGAGGGCGCCGTCTGTCACACTCTCATTGAATAATAATAATACAATTTTATATTATTATTTATACTATGGACTAAACATGGACTATGACAGAATGAAAACTTTATCACATAAACATGATTTTTATTTGAGATGGTCCTGACCTTGATGCAGATGCCGCAGCCGATACACAGGCCCTCAGAGATCAGGACGATCTTACTCTGCGGAGTCACCTCGATGCACAGTTTACCTGCAACAGTTTTATTTATTTAAAACAAAAACTCATCAGGACTGACAGTTTTATTCATTTACACAATTATCATGAGACTGACAGTTTTATTTAAAACTGAAAAACTCATCATTTGTCAATATTTTACTGAACAGTTTTTTCATAATTTACACAATTATAATGAGACAAACAGGAAAATAAATTAAAAATAACAGATAAAACTAGGACTGAATTATCAAATTTTTAGACAATTATTCATATAAAAAGTTATTTTAAAAAAAAAACTTTTTGACTTTCACTTATAATTGTAACAAAACAAAAATGCCAGGTTTACTTTTGCGAAATATTGAAAATAACAGATGAAACTTTGCAGCCGACTCCTGGGGCTGAATTATCTAAAAGCAGGCACTGCTCTACACTTAAAGAAAATACACTATAAAATGAGGTTTATTTAATCACAATCTGACCATAAAGAACCAGGTGATCTGCTCTGTGCTGTTAAACAAGTCCCTCTGAAATAACCTTACATGTCACAAGCTAGCATTAGCATTAGCATTAGCATTAGCCCCTTTTAGTGTAAACTCAAACAGGACCGTGAGCTCGGACTGACCTCAGGCTCCTGAATGAGTCTTTAAATCACTGTTGTGTTTTTTTTCTTGAGTTTTCAGACGATCTTTCATCTTTTTTGTCAGTGTTTGCTGGAGTGTGCATCGAGTCTCCATGGTAACATCATTAAACATTTAAAATCACTAAACTTAACACATTTGTAAATCCGTTCTTACCCATGCGGACGACGGGGCAGCTCTTCTTACACTCCTGACGACACTTTTTGGGTTTGCACTTGTCGTGGTTCACGATGGCGATCCTGGTGTTTTTGTCGGCCATTTTGAAGGTGAAAGGGCGCGAGGACTGAGGCGCTGAGGACACGACGCAGAGGTTAATGCCAGAGTCAGATTCAAACAAACTCCAGTCACCACGGCAACAACGACAAACTCCAGTCACCACGGCAACGGCAACGACAAACTCCAGTCACCACGGCAACGGCAAACTCCACGGCAACCGGAGTGTGACGTCACCAGTGAAAACAGCTCAAACACAGACTCGACAGGAGGCGACAGTGGCTCAGTTGGTAGAGCGTTTGCTCATGAATGCGAAGGTTGGTGGTTCGAATCCCGCTCTCGACATAAACGTCATTGGTCGACGGTCAGATTTGCTGTCCCACAGGTTGATGGTGTGATTCCATCTCCCACAGATGAGCAAGACACTTAACCCCCCTCGCCCCAGTGTCTGTGTGCACAGTGAGTGAATGTGTGAGTGGTTCCTTGATGTAAAGTGTGGGAAAGTACTGCATAAACATGTGACTTTATATGGGTATTTATCTGTAGAAAGTCAGATTAAATTCACAACTTTAACCTGTTTATATAATACTTTACTATATAAATAGTATAATCGTTTTTCGACTCCTGCAGGTGGAGTCTGGTGAGTGCAGTTTGGGTCAGACACAGATGGAATCAGTTTTAAAAGCTTTAGCCACGCCCTCTTTTTAGTCTTTTAGTCCAGCAATAATTTCTTTACAACTCCAGGCCTCAAAACAATCCAAGTAAGGGAAAAAAACCTGCCATTTCTGTCCTACAATCATTAAAAACACTAGTTTCAATATAATAAATGTAGTTTTCAACCCAAAATACAGTGATATTTTTAGACTCTGGTCCAGTTCAAACGTCACTGCTGAGGCCTCATTTTCACTCGTCAGAGCAACAAAAGCCTCCAGCGTTTGGTCAGTTAGGGTCAGACAGAGGGGACGATGGTCACACAACTGTAACCTCCCCTAGAGCAGAGCATTTTGGGAAATCTGACACACAGGGAGGGCATCTGACACAAAACAAAACGTCTACTAGAGCTGGGCCTTTTGGGAAAATGATCCAGCTGAGACTTTTCTGACAAACACTGAGAATAGATTTGAGATTTATGTTTGTTTTTTTTTTAATTTACATTTTTTTAAATTTACAAAAAGACTCAAATCTGAACTGACAAATACAAGAATCACATTTCAGATCAGGTTTGTATAGATCTAGACTCCAGGGTCAGCAGTTTTTATGCAGAATAATTGTGTGTGGAGTAAATTATCTTGTAGCTCCGTTGTGTGTTCAGACAGTTGCACTATCAGTAAAAACAGCCAGTATAAGAGCATTATGGGTAACACACACACTGATGCATTATGGGTAACACATACACTGAGGCTGTGTCCAAATGTCCACACACTGCCTACAGGGGGCACTATTCAGGTGTCACATTTTAGTGGTGTCTGTGCAGTTGGTGAGAAAACAGTGCACTCAAAATTTGCCACAATGCCCCTTGAAACATAGTGGGCGTCAGAGGTCACAAAAGCCGACAATATATCCCACAATGCACTGGGTGAGTGGGACAGACAGCGGTGGACAGAGACAGGACTTTAACTGGACACAACACGACAAACAAAAGCTGTGGTTTATATTTCTAAGTGAAAACCGCAGTGATCAGAGGAGCGTCAGGGAGGAGGAGGTTTGTTCTGCTCTTTCTGGTGATGTTTGTATGAAATGATGATTATCTTTTGCTGGTGATTCTTAAAATTATATAAAATGTCTCACAAATTATTACTGTCTGCCCTTTTCATCACAATAAAATACATTTGTGCAACAGTACTCAGTGTAAACAAAAAGTAGTTAATACCTAGTTATAACTGAATTTACAAAGACGACTTTCACATATTGGCTGTTCTCGTTATAGATAAACTGGAGCTCTAATCTGATCAAAATTTAAATGTCGTCTTCTGATGTTTTCCTCCATAACTTTTGGTCAAACCTGTTCAGAGTTTATCACTGACTTTTACCTGCAGTGTTGCCCAAACATCTGTAAACTCACATTTTTATACAGCGCTTTTCCATCAATAAACCGCTCACATTCACACCGGCCACACGGACACTGGGGCGAGGGGGTTGAGTGTCTTGCCCAAGGACACAACCACAGGCTTCTTGTGTGGGAGCTGGAATCACACCACCAACCTGTGACTCAGTGGAGCAGACCAACGATGTCTATGTCGAGATTTGAACCGTCAACCTTCTACTTTCTGCTGACTTTATTTGAAAACATTTATTACAGTTTCCTGGAGTAAAAATGTGCCTCGAAAGTGTTACTTTTATATAATACTAGACATGTTAAACTGGCAAAGACGACACACTGTAAAACCAGCCTATTGTTCAACGTGTTTTTAAATTACGTGAGACAAAAATAGAGAATCAGCTCCTCCAAATCTGAGGCCATGGTTCTCGACTGAAAAAAGGTGGTGCCCTCCTCGGCTGGATGGTCTCTGCCTCAAGTGGAGGAGTTCAAGTATGTCAGGGTCTTGTTCACGATGAAGGACGGAGCGTGAGATTGACAGGTGCATCAGTGTCTGCAGTGATGTCGCTGTATCGTCTGTTGTGGTGAAGAAGGAGCTGAGTCTAAAGACAAAGCTCTCGATTTACCTCAATCTATGTTCACCTCATCTATGGTCCTGACTCTGGGTAATAACTGAAAGGACAAGATCACAGATACAAGCGGCTGAAATGGGTGGCTGGGCGCTCCCTTAGAGATGAGGAGAGGGTGAGGAGCTCAGAGTAGAGCCACTGCTCCTCCACGTCGAGAGGAGCAGCTGAGGCTCAGGCATCTGCTCAGGATGCCTCCTAGACACCTCCCTAGTGAGGTGTTCATGTCCCACCGGGAGGAGGCCCCGGGGAAGACCCAGGACACACTGGAGGGACAATGTCTCTCTGGTCTGAGAACACCTCAGGGTCCCACTGGAAGAGCTGGAGGATGTGTCTGGGGTGAGGGAGGTCTGGGAGTCCCCCGTGACCCAGCCCCGGATAAGAGGAAGAACATGGATGGAGACAAAAACAGATGAAGTGGGGCCACCATAGTCTCCTCTAGTCACGGGAAACACTGAGCAGGAGATAAAAACCTGCTGATCATAAAACTGTGTTGTTATAAACACAAAACGGCCCCAAACACAGCTCCAAACACAGCTCCAAACCCGGGACAGAGACAGCTCCTCCGCGGCTCGTGTGGCCTCAGCTCCACTGAGCCATCACACAAAAACAAACGCCCTGCGCCTTTACACCTCTGGAATAGTCACATTTCCGTACACAGTTCTCAGGGGGAGTACTGGGCCGCTCCTGGGTTTTTTTTTTTGGTGTTTTCTCTCTTTGACCCGCCATGGCGCATCTGTCCTCACGTCACCCTCCGCTCTGTGTCTGTGGCCTGTTTATGCGCAGTGTCTGTGGTCCACGTGTCAGTCTGATGAAATGACACGGGGATCCGGATCTTCTGACACGGGGATCCGGATCTTATGCCGCTGAAACACGTTTGTGCGACGCGACTTTGTTTGAGGAAAAGGTCGGTGATGTTTCCTCGAGAGCAGAAAGTAAAGATCCGCACAAATATCTCCTTTAGAGGCAGATGTGGGGTGTGGACTGAGGCCCGTGTCAGACAGATTAAAGCCGAGTTTAGTCCCGTTTCTGATCGTGTTTTCTCTGAGGTTAAACGCCTCGTTGCGTACATTCATTTGAGGCTAACATTAGCACGGCGCTAGCTCAGGCCCCGCTCTCACAGAGCTACACTTAGCATCACCGCGTGTTTCACTCATAATAACAACATCTTTAAGGACTAACCCGTGTCACCGGGGCGTAGACTTACCCCTCCCTGATCCCCGTTAATCGACTGCAAGAAACTCGGTTAATTGATGCAGTTAAAAACAAAGATGTGGAGTCAAAGTTATTTTTTCCCGCAACGTGTTCCTCTGGAGCCGGCTGGAAAGATGGCGGGAGACGCGTCATCAACGTGCGACGGAAGGAGAGCGCCGCGCTGATCGTCATTAGGAAGCGACTTGGCGCAAAGTGGAAGATTTTTGAGAAGGAAAATCAGTGTTTAAACAGTTTTTTATGCATGTAAACAAAGACAAAGTGCACCCAGACGCGCCGGACAGCCTCAAATAAATATATCTGGTAGGAGTTTTATAAAATAAACCTTTCTTTTGCGTACAGCGGTGAATTGTTGTAGTTTTTGTTGTTTTTAGCCTGGAAGCTACAGGGAGCTAGACTTTAAAATACACAAGAAACACGAGTTAAACTTTAGTATAATCGCAAAGGAATGAAAGAAGCATGATGTTTGCAATGGCAATGAACATGTTAACGATGGTTTTGTTATAATTATTAATCTGAGGATTTTAGGCCAATGAATGAGTGGATTTGAAATGAACAAAGTGTAAAGTGGATCTAATAAAACAGAGAGATCTGAGGGGCTGTGTTCAGGAAGGAATCTGATTATTTTTGTTCTTTACACCATTTTAATAATGTCTTTTTACGCCAAATATGTGACATTCATCTGATTTTGAGAGCACATGTAGCTGCTCCACTGTGATCCATGTCCTGATCTGCTGTTTACCTTTTGACACTTTGCTGCTGCTGAACTGAGGGTGTGATGCTAACTGGAGGCACTGCTCAGTCTAAACAGGAACATGAACGCTCGGATCGGTCACAGGCTCCTGGAAATATGCTGTTTTTAGTCCATTTTGGAATTTTTTGAGTGGGTTTTCAGACAGATTTTAAAACTTTTTGTCAGTTTTTGCTGTTGTGTGTGTTGTGTCACCATGGTAACGGCTGAACTACACACACACACACACACACACACACACACACACACACACACACACGTACAACACCCCCCGCCGGACATCACTGCACAGTATCAATAGTTTTGTTTGTTTTCCTTAGTAAACACTTTTTATTCTGTTGTGTTTGTTTCAGAACATGGCCACGCCCAGTAAGACTCCGCCTGGCGCTGACCCGAAGCAGCTGGAGCGAACGGGGACGGTGAGAGAGATCGGGTCCCAGGCTGTGTGGAGCCTGTCGTCGTGTAAACCAGGTCTGAACATCTACAAGAAAACACTCGTACTGTTGTGGTTTATGGAGCTGCAGGCCTCAGGTTTATTCATCGAGTCTCAGACCAAAATGTGCATGAATCGACTCATCATCATTTAGATCACATGTGTCAAACTCAAGGCCCGCGGGCCAAATGGGGCCCTCCACATCATTTTATGTGGCCCTCGACAGGTAAATTAAAGTTATGATGCTCTTAAAATGTCATTTTATCAGGAGAAACACGATTACACAGCCATATTTTTACTTCTAGGCAAATGTATATGCAATATTTGTAACTTGAATAAGTAATAAATACAGAAAGTTTATTCACAAGTTAAAAAAGTAGTTACATTTATTTTACATCTGGCCCTTTGACGCCAGCCATTTTGCTGATGTGGCCCTCGATGAAAATGTGTTTGACACCACTGATTTAGATGATAAGGATTTCAATAAAACAAGAGCAGAAAGAAGAAGAGTGAGAGCTGAAGATCTGGTGTTTATCTGTAAAAAGTCAGATTAAACTCATAATTCACTAGTTTTATCTGTCTCATTTTCTATCAGTCCATGTTTGAACTGGAGTGACGGCCTTAGACATCATCATTCTCCTACTTATGACTCCATCCTCAGACCTAAACCATAGGGCTAACTAGTATGCTAACAGCCAGTATGCTAACAGGCGTTGGAGCCATTAGGGGCCTGAATGATTATACAAAATATGACTCGGGCACAGCCTGCCTACATAGCCTACAAAAATAAACTGTAAATAAACAGGTGTATTAGCTTCAGGTGTATTAGCTTCAGTGTCTTTAGCGCCTCCTTCAGACAGATTTAAGGCAGTGTCCAGCAGGAATCTGAACATCAGTCTCTGGGCAGCACATGTGCTCTGTCGACACGGCTCTAGTGGTTCATGTGTGACTCTTTTTAAAAACGCTGTGAGGTGTTTGTGCTCAGGGTTTGGGGTGGATCAGCTCCGGGACGATAACTTGGAGACGTACTGGCAGTCGGACGGGTCCCAGCCGCACCTCGTCAACATTCAGTTCAGGTGAAACTTCACTTCTACTTTTATTTGATTCTACTTGTTCACGACGAGCCAAAAGTCTGGACACACCCTCTCATTCAATGTTTATTTTTAAACTACTTCCTACATACACACATAGAAGACATCAAATATATGAAGCAAAATGTATGGAATTATATAGAAACAAGTGAAATAACTCGACTAAATATGTTTTATATTTTATTTTAAAGTCCTCAGAGTGTCCTGTCTTTACTCTGTGGAGCTCAAACCCTCGTCCTTCTCTCCATCAGCTTCATGATGAAGCTTCATAAAATGGTTTTTACTTCACAGCTGAGCCTCAGAGAGCGACAAAGGTGCAAACAGGGTCAGAGGAAAAGGCAAAGGTGAGTGACCCTGAGCCTTTGTCGTGTAGAGAGGAGATCAGGTCCTTCTGACGCTCTGCTGTTTGTAAGAACTAAACTGAGTCACATCATGAGTTTCTGGTGGTTTAATGAACAGCAGCTTAAGCAGGTTCCACACACAGACGGTAAAATGTAGGACGACACAAAGATAATACAGTACAAAACAAAACGAAGCGGTCAACGAAGAATCCAGCAACCCGGGTCTGATGTTCTCTGTTTCAGGAGGAGGACCACGGTGAAGATGTGATTCTTAAACCTGATGTTCTCTGTTTCAGGAGGAGGACCACGGTGAAGACCTGATGTGTGTTTACAGGAGGAGCTGATTCTTAAACCTGAAATCTCTGTTTCAGGAGGAGGAGAGATGTTGTGTACACTCCCAGTAAATCCGAAAGCTACACTCTCTGTCCGAGTCGGGAACAACTTCCACAACCTGCAGGAAATCAGGGTAAATCCATCAATTCAACCGACGCAGACGACGTCATCAGGACTCTCTGGGGGGGTGATGCTAACTGGAGGCACTGCTCTGTATGAAGCTGCTAGACTTTTAATCTGAGTTTTATTTTAACACAATCTGACATGAAAGAGCTGATTTATCTGAACTCCACCAGGTGAGCTGATCTGTGCTGTTAAACAACAAAAACAAACTCTCTGAATAACTTTACAGTCACAAACTAGCATTAGCATTAGCATTAGCATTAGCCAACTGTTATTACGCAGATTTCTTTTATAGGAAAATTATTTCAGGAGCCTGATTACTTGTGACAGATCAGGTTCAACATTTGTGGACGGTCTGGTGATGCTTTGAAGTGACGTCACCCTGGGGGAGGCTCTGTATGTGTGTGTATGATGGGATGTTCAGCAGTTGCCATGGTGACACACTGCACACATTAGCAAACACTGTCAAACTGATTTAAAGGGCGCATGATCAGGAGTCTGATCAGTCTGAGCTCATGGTCCTGTTCAGGAGTTTGATTTTACACAAAAAATGAAAGTGACTCACTGAAAAACTGTTGGCTAATGCTAACGCTAATGCTAATGCTAATGCTACCTAGCTTGCTTGTGACTGTAAAGTTATTTGAGAGGGAGTTGTTTAACAGCATAAATCAGCTCTTTGTGGTCAGATTGGGTTAAAATAAAACTGATCACAGTCTAACTCAAGTAGCATGTGGGTCAGATTCTCTCACGTGGGACAGAGCACGTGGGTCTGATTCTCTTGGGTCTGATTCTCTGTGGTCTGATTCTCTGACGTGGGTCTGATTCTCTGACGTGAGTCTGATTCTCTGACGTGGGTCTGATTCTCTGACGTGGGTCTGATTCTCTGACGTGAGTCTGATTCTCTGACGTGGGTCTGATTCTCTGACGTGGGTCTGATTCTCTGACGTGGGTCTGATTCTTGTGTTCGACTCTTCTGTTTGATTCTTGTTTGATTCTTGTGTTTGAGCAGCAGTTGGAGATGGTGGAGCCCAGCGGCTGGATTCACATTTCTCTCCTGAATCAGGTAAAAAACTGTCCTTCAACTACAACATGGTTCGGCCGCAGAGATCCGGCTCTTTGGGCCGCAGAGAGCCGGCTTTTTCATATAAGACACATAGAATCCACAAAGCTCAACATTTAAAGTGAAGCATCAGTGTCTAAAGAGTTTTTTATCATTGTGGAATCAGAATCGGTATCGAGTATCAAGTTGATTCCTCAGTAAATGGCGTTTGTGGTGTTTGTGGTGTTTGTAGCGTTGGCGTCGTGACCACACGACCTTCTGTCGTCCTCGTTCTAACTCCAGTGACGTCTCGTTTTTCCTCAGAGGACGAACGAGCCCATCAGCACGTTCATGATCCAGATCGCCGTTTTGGCGAATCACCAGAACGGCCGAGACACGCACATGAGGCAGATCAAAGTCTACACCCCCGTGGAGGAGAGCTCCATCGGGAAGTACCCACGATGCACCACGGTCGACTTCATGATGTACCGCACCATCAGGTGACCAGGAAGTGATGTCATCGAGGCACAGGAAGTGACGTCATCGAGAAACAGGAAGTGACACCATCAAGGCACAGGAAGTGAACGATGGGGCCGAGCGATGGAGCCGTACACACAGAGGTCATGTCCCATAATGCAACTTATGAAACTGAGGCGACGCAGCTGTCAGTCAAATGACACAGTTTAATTATATTTAAAGTCCCATGATGCACTGCTCTGATCTGTGTTTCATCTCACACAGACCTGGAACTGTGTTTTGTTTCATTCACATGTTTAAACACACAAAGTGAGTGAGTTCTTCTCTCAAACTAAAAACACTCTGTTCCACCTTGTGATGTCATCATGTGGTGATACAGGAAGTGCTCCACTGTGTTTTTAAACTCCACCTTCACTAGAATCATCTGGATCATTTCAGTCCTGGAGTTGTCACTTATCTTGACTGAACTTAAGGTAAAAGGAGCTGTTCACATGAAAACTACCACTTGATGACATCACAAGGTGGAACAGAGCGTTTTGAGCTTTGTAGATGTTACAGACTAATAATAAAGTGTGATTCAAACATGTGAATGAAACAAACTCCAGGTCTGTTTTTGGAGTAACAGAGTTAAAACAGCCTCAGTTTGTGATGTTGGACTTTTATCGTGTGTAATTACTGGTCATGACCTGAAGGGGGCGCACCACAGTTTGAGAACCACTGAAGTATCTCCACAAAAATCAACTGTCAAAGAATTTTTATATTATAAGTGAGTTTTCTCTGTTCTGTGTCAGACTCAAACGTCTGTTTTGAGTTTGTGATTTTTCAAATAAAGTTCATATGTTTGTTTTTTTTATTTTTTTGTGGTTTACTTTTTTTTTTGTGCTTTACTCTCGTTTGACCAAACGCAGCTAAAGTCACATTTAACACAAATTAAACCTGATAAAGTACATGACATAACACAGAACAGACACTAGAGGGCGCTGTGAGCCACATAAAACAGAGGGAGTGTCCAGACTTTAGCTCTGTGGTTTATCTTATATGATGTAGAAAGTGGAGAAAGAAACAAGAGTTCAGATGTATGAAAGACAGAGGAGGAGGAGAGGAGAGGAGGAGGAGAAGAGGAGGAGGAGAGGAAAGGAGGAGGAGAGCGTCAGAGGAGGAGGAGTCTAAATGGAGGAGACATTTTGAGGACTCACCATGGTAACAGCACCGTTTCTCTCCTGTGATGCTGAAGTCCAGCCTGACCCTGATGCGGTTGCCATGGAAACGTGGCTCTAATCTGGGCCGTCACTGACCACAGCAGGAGTTTAAAGAGGCACTGCGGAACTTTTCCAGTCGCCTCCTACTCGTCTCCATGGGGATGAGTCTCGACTGGCCTGGCAGGAGCCTGAGGAAGTGTCTGGGGAGAGGGAAGTCTGGGAGAGTCTGCGCAGACCCGGATCAAAGGAAGAACATGGATGATGTTCCACAGTTTGGCATTAAACTCCTGTCTCCATGGAGACGAGCAGATGAGACGAGTGAACACTGAACACAGCTCTCTTCCCCTTTTCTCTTTCTCATTCTTTTACCTCCTTCCTCTCCCTCTCCTTCTCTCTAGTCTTCTTTCCTCTTCCTCCTCCTTTCAGACAGATGTGCTCACGGCCTCGAGGTTTGTGTCAGATGCCCTCCCGTCCTCCTGCTGTGTGAGATCCTCAGAGAGCAGGAGAAGAGGAGGAGGAGGAGGACAGAGGAGAGAGAAAAGGGAGAGGAGAGAGAAGAGAGGAGGATTAGTGGGAGAGGAACGAGGTCAAAGAATGAGAGGAGGGAGGAATAGAGGAGTAGATCCTAGTGTCAGTGTGGAGGAGTGTGTTTGAGGAGAGGAGGAGCGTTACTGTGGATGTGTTTGAGTAGAGAGGAGGAGGAGGAGAGGAGGAGGAGTAGCGTTACTGTGGATGTGTTTGAGGAGAGGAGGAGGAGGAGAGGAGTAGAGGAGGAGCGTTACTGTGGATGTGTTTGAGTAGAGAGGAGGAGGAGGAGAGGAGGAGGAGGAGTAGCGTTACTGTGGATGTGTTTGAGGAGAGGAGGAGGAGGAGAGAGAGGAGGAGGAGGAGAGGAGTAGAGTTACTGTGGATGTGTTTGAGGAGGAGGAGAGGAGTAGAGGAGTAGAGGAGGAGCGTTACTGTGGATGTGTTTGAGGAGAGGAGAGGAGGAGGAGAGGAGAGAGGAGGAGGAGAGAGGAGTAGAGTTACTGTGGATGTGTTTGAGGAGGAGGAGTAGAGGAGGAGCGTTACTGTGGATGTGTTTGAGGAGAGAGGAGGAGGAGAGGAGTAGAGGAGGAGGAGTAGAAGAGGAGCGTTACTGTGGATGTGTTTGGACGGTTTGTCCTGAGACTCAGACTCGGAGACACTTTGATATAAAATCATCTTTACTGAACATTATTTCATTCACTTTATAAAACTGTACATTTTATTCACATATTCACATGATTAAAACAGCAGCATCGTCCTGGTTTATCCTCCAAACGCCGAGGGAAGCACTGACCATATAAGGGCGTCCGCAGGTGTTGCCTAGAAACAGCAGCGACCGCAGCTCGTTTTCACGGAGCAGACGCCAGGTTTTTGTTCTGATCCAGTTTGAGAGAAAAAATAAAACATTTAAGACTCATTTACAACTACAGTATCACAGACTCTTCTACCTTTAAAACTCTTCTAACAATGTGATTTCATCAATTATGTTTGGAGATGTTACAGACTCATAATAAAGTGTGACTCAAAGATCAAAATGCTCTGTTCCACCTTGTGATGTCATCAGGTGGTAGTTTAAGTGAACAGCTCCTTTTCCCTTTTGTTCAGTTGTAGATTGTCAGTTATTTCCAGATTCACTGAAATGATCCAGATGATTCTAGTGAAGGTGGAGTTTAAAAACACAGTGGAGCACTTCCTGTATCACCACATGATGACATCACAAGGTGGAACAGTTTTCAGCCTAAATCTGCAGGTTTGTGTGTTAAACATGTGAGAATGAAACATTAGAACAGATCAGAGCAGTGCATTATGGGACATTCAATAAAGTGGTGCCGATACAGTGGAGCTTGGAAGGGCATCCGGCTTTTTAAAAACCTTAAAGCTCCACTGCACCGACAAACTAAAATGTTGGAGAAACAGTTTTGGCAAATACAGAAGTGATGATGTGTAAAGTCATTTTAAAGATGCCGTGTGTGATTAGAGACGCAGCTTTAAAGCAGCTTAAATATAAGAACGACACGTAAACCCGCTCACTTTGGCACATTCACCTCCACACCACCAGGTGGCGCTCCAGTCTCTGCACAAAACAGAAATAATGACACAAGTAACTTTGAATCTTTGAGTTTGAGTTTGTAAACGCTGAGAAAATCTGACAAGTTTTCTACTGAAAAAGTCAAAACTCCAACAATTTTTGAACCAACTGGTGAAATTTGACCCCAGCCCATTACACAGAGCTACGCTAGGCTATGCTAGGCTACGCTAGGCTATGCTACGACACTTAGCATAGGCTCAGCATCCAGTGACAGTTTATATATAGAAGCAGTAACTTCAGATAATCACATTTTTGCTTATATTTTGTCACAAATGTTTTTAAAATTATATCCCAACATAGCTCCACAGCCCCGCCCACTTCCATGTCTGCTCCACAGCCCCGCCCACTTCCAGATCTGCCCACAGCCCCGCCCACTTCCAGATCTGCTCCACAGCCCCGCCCACTTCCAGATCTGCTCCTAGCCCCGCCCACTTCCACGGCTGCTCCACAGCCCCGCCCACTTCCAGATCTGCTCCATCCACGCCCACTTCCACGTCTGCTCCACAGCCCCGCCCACTTCCAGATCTGCCCCACAGCCCCGCCCACTTCCAGATCTGCTCCACAGCCCCGCCCACTTCCAGATCTGCTCCATAGCCCCGCCCACTTCCACGGCTGCTCCACAGCCCCGCCCACTTCCACGTCCGCTTTGGTTCAGAGTAAATCTCCTATTCATTTTTCCCATCGAGTTTTACAAAAAAACAAATATTAAAGTGTTCAAATGCTACATGCTAGCAGTTCCATATTTGGAATTCTGACGAGTATCATCACAGCCAAAGAGCCAATCAGGAGCGAGGATGTTGAAGGTCACGCCCCATCCTGCCCACACCACTGGTTTAACAGGGAGCGGGCGCTTAGCAATGCTGTCAATCAAACCTGTTGCTAACGCCAACAGGAGCGACGTCGGGGGAAGGACAGAAGCAGATTTCAGACACAGACGTGGCTGTAGAGGGTTTATGTAAGACCTTTGAAGCAGGTTCGCTCTATATTTACCCTATATTTACCATGTCGCTGATTGGCCCTGAGCTTTCAAACTTTTAATATATATATTTTTGTAAATCTTATGGGAAAAATGAAGGTGAATTTCCTTCCAGAGCCAGGAGAGGTCAGTGTTGAGCTCTGTTTGGTTTTCAGTGCTTCCCTCGGTAAAAGTCTGTCTGAAACTGCCTGTTCCGTGTTCTTTCCTCTGAACATGTCGCACTTTTGTTTAAACCAAACACTTTATTTTCACAGTAACTGGAGCTGAAGCAGGATTTTCACAGCAGCTCGAAATAAAAAAGGCAAAAAAACATCCACTTTAAGAGCAGTAACAGCCAGAGATCTGTAAAGACGCACTGTGTAACCTTCTGATGTGTCGCCATGGAGACGGTACTGCTTTGACTTGGATGTTTAATGGTGTGACATTAAACATCATTTTCCTCTGAGACACGCAGGCGATGCCACTAGGCCAAGGTACAGGTCAGATCTATGGAGAGGAGAGTCCGCTCAATGGATTTACTTTATGTGACAATGAAACAACCTGCACCTGGACACAGGGAAAGAGGGAAAGACGAGAGGAGAGACGAGAGAGGAAAGAGGAGAGGAAAGAGGAAAGAGGAGAGGAAAGAGGAGAGAGGAAAGAGGAGAGGAGAGAGGAGACGAGAGAGAAAAGGGAGGGATACTCATGTCTGACTTTTCACACTACGAATCTCCACAGAAACAAGCAGGTGGCGGCCATTTTGTAGAAAGGTTACAGAGTGCGACTTAAAGAGTTACAGAGTCTTACACAGTGTGGTTAAAACTCTTTGCCTCTTTTGGCGTCGTAGCTGGTTGTTGGTTTAAACTCCATGACTCTCTTTTGGCGCCATGGTCTGTTTAAACTCTTTGCCTTCCTTTTGGCATCGTGGTTGGTTTGAACTCTTCGCCTCTTTTAGCTCCATGGTTGGTTTTAACTCCTTGACTCCGTTTTGGCGTCGTGGTCGGTTTAAACTCTTTGCCTCTTTTGGCGCCGTGGTCGGTTTAAACTCTTCTGGATTGTGGTCGGTTTAAACTCTTTTGGCGTCGAGGTCGGTTTAAACTCTTTGCCTCTTTTGGCGTCGCGGTCGGTTTAAACTCTTCTGGATTGTGGTCGGTTTTAAACTCTTTGGGCGTCGCGGTCGGTTTAAACTCCGCCTCTTTTGGCGTCGCGGTCGGTTTAAACTCCGCCTCTTTTGGCGTCGCGCTCGGTTTAAACTCCGCCTCTTTTGGCGTCGCGCTCGGTTTAAACTCCGCCTCTTTTGGCGTCGAGGTCGGTTTAGCAGCTTGTGTGGGTCACTTTACATTCAAAGACGTTTCAGTTTCAAGTTCATTTTTTTTGTTTTTTTGTTTAAACCATTACATCCAGTGTGTGTTCGAACATTCATTTGTCTGGGAAAGTCTCCAGCAGTTTTGTGTCGTCGTGGTAACATCGGCAACGTCAGAAATTCCCACGACTTTGGTCAAAAAAAGTCTAGCTAATCCCAAGTTTGCGGAGAACGCCGTATTTCCGTGTGTATTTGGTCAGTCGTCCTCCTTCCTCTTCTCGTCCAGGTCAAAGTCTAGCACCAGCAGTTTGGTCTCCTCCGTCCCGTTTCGACTCCCCGCCGCACAAACCAAACGAGTGTCGGACGCCCTGATTCGCCAAACCACACCACCTGACCAGAAACAAGACACAGGATTGGTTGTGAAAAAAATGTGGACTCAACAGAAATTATTCAACACAGTGAGCCCTTTAAACTGTCACCTTTGGTAATAATTCTACATGGAGTTTAACACAGACCCCAGGACCTCACCATTTCAAACCCTGAACCAAAGACTCTACCCAGAATGCTCCTCTCGTACCTGATCCTCGGCTCTGCAGCGCCACCACGTCCCGGAGCCAGGCGCCGCTCGTCAGGTCCCACAGTTTGACCGTCCCATCGTCAGAGCTGGACAGAACCAGACCTCGACAGAACTGCAGACACGTCACTGCAGACTGGTGTTTGTTTGGACCTGAGGACAGAGGGAGAGTGAGAACAGAGTGAGCAGAGTGAGGACAGAGTGAGCAGAGTGAGGACAGAGTGAGGACAGAGTGAGCAGAGTGAGGACAGAGTGAGGACAGAGTGAGCACAGAGTGAGAACAGAGTGAGGACAGAGTGAGCACAGAGTGAGGACAGAGGGAGGACAGAGGGAGGAGTGAGGACAGAGTGAGCAGAGAGTGAGCAGAGAGTGAGGAGTGAGAACAGAGTGAGCACAGAGTCAGCACAGAGTCAGCACAGAGTCAGCAGAGAGTGAGGAGTGAGAACAGAGTGAGCCGAGTGTGGACAGAGTGGACAGAGTGAGCACAGTGAGTGAGCACAGACACAGAGTGAGTGAGCACAGAGTGAGCACAGAGTGAGCCGACAGTGAGGAGTGAGAACAGAGTGAGAAGTGAGCACAGAGTGAGAACAAAGTGAGCAGAGTGTGAGCACAGAGTGAGGAGTGAGAACAGAGTGAGTGCAGAGAGAGGACAGAGTGAGGACAGAGTGTGGACAGAGTGAGGTGTGAGGACAGAGTGAGGAGTGAGCACAGTCAAATAAATGTCCATATTCCTCTTTTCTCTGATCTGTTCTAATGTTTCCTCATCACACACAGACCTGGAGCTGTGTTTTGTTTCATTCTCACATGTTTAACACAAACCTGCAGATTTAGGCTGAGTTCTTCTCTTAAACTGAAAACACTCTGTTCCACCTTGTGATGTCATCATGTGGTGATACAGGAAGTGCTCCACTGTGTTTTTAAACTCCACCTTTACAAGAATCATTTGGATCTTTTCAGTCCTGGAAAAACTGACAATCTACAACTGAACTAAAGGGAAAAGGAGATGTTAACTCCTTGAAAACTCCCACTTGATGACATCACAAGGTGGAACGTCGCATTTTGATCTTTGTAGATGTGACAGACTAATAATAAAGTGTGACTCAAACATGTGAATGAAACAAACTCCAGGTCTGTTTTTGAGGAGGAAACATTAGAACATGGATTAAATCTCCATTTCGTGTCACACAGGACCTTTATTCCACGTTTACTCTGAAAAACGCTCGTGTCTGTACCCTGTAGCGTGTGGAGGCACTGCCCGCTCCTGATGTCCCACACTCTCACGGTGGAGTCGGCGTTTCCAGACACCAGCACGTTGTCCCTGAGCTCCATCCCCGAGGTCAGGGACTGGTGACCGGTCAGAGTGTGCACACAGTTACCTGAAGAACACCACACGCTGACATTAAAAACACGGGTCCACTTTACACCAAACCCAGAGACGTGAGCGTGTACCTGTGTCCGCCTCCCACACCCTGATGGACGTGTCCAGAGACCCGCTGACCACGAACGCCCCGTCGAACTGCACAGAGGAAAGTACAACGTGAAATCCACAGAGTACAGCTCACGTCTGCTGCCCCCTGTGGTAAAAATGTGTATTACTCCACTGATCACTGATTCTGCTGTTCAGCGGTTACCATGGAAACACAATGCACACATTAGAAAACACTGACTTGAATAAAAAATAAAAAATGAAGATGGTTGGATACAAACAGCTCATGTTCAGGAGCCTGTGATTAATCTGAGCGTTCATGATGCTGCTAACTGGAGGCACTGCTCTGTCTGAGCTTTGTTTCAACACAATCAGAGACCTGACTTATCTGTTCTCCACCAGGTGAGCTGATCTGTGATGTTAAACAAGTCCCTCTTTAAAAACTTTACAGTCACAAACTAGCATTAGCATTAGCATTAGCCAACCGTTACTACGCAGATTTCTTTTATAGGGAAATTATTTCAGGAGCCTGATTACTTGTGACAGATCAGGTTCAACATTTGTGGACGGTCTGGTGATGCTTTGAAGTGACGTCACCCTGGGGGAGGCTCTGTATGTGTGTGTATGATGGGATGTTCAGCAGTTGCCATGGTGACACACTGCACACATTAGCAAACACTGTCAAACTGATTTAAAGGGCACATGATCAGGAGTCTGATCAGTCTGAGCTCATGGTCCTGTTCAGGAGTTTGATTTTACACAGAAAAGGCTGTTGGCTAATGCTAATGCTCATGCTAATGCTAGCTTGTGACTGATGTTTTTTGAGAGGGACGTGTTTAAGAGCACAGATCAGCTCACCTTTTGTAATAACTCTGCTCTTTATGATCAGATTGTGTTAAAACAAAGCTCAGGTTAAAGTCTGACAGAGCTTCAGACAGAGCAGTGCCTCCAGTTAGCGTGGCGCCCTCAGAGGATGTGGCTGTTACCTGTAGGGAGTAGACGCGGTTGGTGTGGCCCTGCAGCGTGTGGAGGCACACCTCAGACTCCGGGTCCCACACTTTGACCATGTAGTCGTACCCGCCCGACACCACCCTGCGCCCGTCAAACTGCACGCAGCGAACCGCCGCCACGTGACCCGCCAACACGTGCTCACAGCGCCCGCTCGCCACGTCCCACACGCGGAGAGTCGTGTCCCGAGAGCCCGACACCACCCTGGAGAGAAGGAGGGGGGGGGGGGGGGGAGGAGAGGGAGAGAGAGAGACGAGGGGAGGAGAGAGAGAGAGAGAGAGAGAGAGAGAGAGAGAGAGAGAGAGAGAGAGAGAGAGAGAGGAGAGGAGAGGAGGGAGGGAGAGAGAGAGAGAGAGAGAGAGGGGGAGGAGAGAGAGAGAGAGAGGAGACGAGGGGAGAGAGAGAGAGAGGAGAGAGAGGAGAGAGAGAGAGAGAGGGGAGAGACAGAGAGAGAGAGAGGAGATGAGGGGAGAGAGAGAGAGGGGAGAGAGAGAGGGAGAGAGAGAGAGGAGATGAGGAGAGAGAGAGTGGAGATGAGGAGAAAAAAAGGGGGGGGGGGGAAGAGAGAGAGAGAGAGGAGAGAGGGAGAGAGAGAGTGGAGACGAGGAGAAAAAGAGGGGGGGGGAGAAGAGAGAGAGGAGACGAGGAGGAGAGAGAGAGAGTGGAGATGTGGAGAAAAAGAGGGGGGAGAAGAGAGAGAGAGGAGACGAGGAGAGAGAGGGGGGGAGAAGGATAAAAGAAAAGAGGGAGAGAGAAAGAGAAGGGGGGGCAAGGAAAGAGAGGAAGAGGGCAAGAGAGGAAGGGGAGGGAGAGGAGGGGGGGGTGAGGGAGAGAGAAGAGAGAGGGAGCGAGAGGGGAAGAGGAGAGAAAGGAAGGGCGGGAGAGAAAGAGAGAAGGAAAGAAAGAAAGAAAGAAAGAAAGAGGGAGGAGAAACAGAGGGGGAGTGGGGGAGAAAGAAAGAGGAAGGGGGAGGGAGGCGGGTAGTGAGAGAAAGGGAGAGAGAGGGAGAAGAGGGAGAGGGAGGGAGGAGGGGGAGAGAAGAGGAGGAGAGAGGTAAAGAGGGGGACAAAGAGGGAGACAGAGGGGGGAGGGAGGAGTTTAGATTTGGGTTTATAACTTTGTGAAGAATCTTAGTCGACTGATAAATCACTTTAATATTTTCCCTTCAGACTCTCGAGCTCCGCCCCTCAAAAGTGACGTAATGACCCTTTAACCGCACTCACCTGTTGCCGTGGAGATGCATGCAGCGCACCGTGGACGTGTGTCCGTACAGGATGTGCACGCACTCGCCCTTCTCCGCGTCCCACACCCGCAGCGTCCGGTCCGTAGAGCCGCTGATCACCGTGGAAACGGACATCTGACTGCACCACACGCCCCCCGTGTGTCCAGACAGGGTCCCAGAGAGAGAGAGCAGGGAGAGAGGGAGGAGAGAGGAGAGGGGGAGGGGGAGAGGGGGAGAGGGGGAGAGAGGGAGGAGGGGGAGGGGGAGAGGGGGGGGAGAGAGGAGGAGAGGAGAGGAGGAGGGGGGAGAGAGAGAGAGAGGAGGGAGGGGGAGAGAGGGGGGGGGAGAGGAGAGAGAGAGGAGAGAGAGGGGGGAGGAGAGGGGGGGAGAGGGGAGAGAGGAGAGAGGAGAGGGGGGAGAGAGGGGGAGAGAGAGGAGAGAGAGGAGAGAGGAGAGGGAGGAGGAGGAGGAGAGAGAGAGGGGAGAGAGAGCGAGGAGAGGGGGGAGAGAGCGAGGAGAGAGAGGGGGGGAGAGGAGGGGGAGGAGAGGGGGAGAGAGAGAGAGAGGGGAGGAGAGAGGGGGAGAGAGAGAGGGGGAGAGAGAGGAGAGAGCGAGAGGAGAGAGAGGAGGAGAGAGGGGAGAGGGGGGAGAGAGGAGAGGGGGGAGAGGAGCGAGGAGAGAGAGGAGAGGAGGGAGGAGGAGAGGAGGAGAGGGAGGAGGAGAGAGATGTTCACATGTCATTAAAGTGCATAAACTTTTCCTTCTCTACAAACTGGTCTGAGTCTGGTCCCTCCCCCAAACACCATCGTCCAATCAGACGAGTTTATTTCAGTGACAGAGCAGCTCATTGGTCACATTTCTCTGAGTTTGGAGCTTCACTGATTCTGCACAAGACAAATGAGTTTGGGACTGAATTCGAAACAAAAAACCCAGAACCAAGGGGTAAACTAATGTGGGCGGAGCCTCATACAGCACAAGTCCAAACGTGACAGGGGCGTGTCCCTGAAGGAGGGTTCAACGCCCGGACCCGCTCAAAGGCACAGCGGAAGACACGCCCGGATAAAACAACCACAGCCCTCTACAGTCAGTAATGCTTTGTGTTTTCAAACCCGAAGTCAAACTGTGTCTAAGAATTTAGCACAAAGATCCAGTTTGTCCAGATTATTGAGTTAAAGTTTCTACAAAACACAGAATGGAGCCGTGTGAGCTGTGAGACATGTTTAAAGCTGTGACCTCCTCTTTTGTTTCAAACAGACGAATAATAAAGGATTACTCAAAGCTCAAAATGCTCTGTTCCACCTTGTGATGTCATCAAGTGCTAGTTTCACAGCTCCTTTCATTTCAGTCGAGATAAGTGTTTATTCCAGGACTGAAATGATCCAAATGTTTCTAGTGAATTAGTAATTATAAAACTGATGCTAGTGTTGATAATCCCTGGGGAGAGATGCTAACTGTAGGCACTGTTCTGTCTTAACCTGTCCAGAGGTGGGATTTTAAAGGTCTTCAGTTTGTGGGTCCTTCATTCAGATCATTTCTGTTTAGAACTACAGTGGAAATGATGGAGTCCACTTTAAGACCGGGTTTAGTCCTCGATTAGACCTGGTTTAGTCCTCGATTAGACCTGGTTTAGTCCTCGATTAGACCTGGTTTAGTCCTCGATAAAACCTGGTTTAGTCCTCGATTAGACCTGGTTCAGTCCTGGTTTAGTCCTGCTTTAGTCCTGCTTTAGTCCTGCTTTAGTCCTGCTTTAGTCCTGCTTTAGTCCTGGTTTAGTCCTGGTTTAGTCCTGGTTTAGTCCTGGTTTAGACCTGGTTTAGACCTGGTTTAGACCTGGTTTAGACCTGGTTTAGTCCTGGTTTAGACCTGGTTCAGTCCTGGTTTAGACCTGGTTTAGACCTGGTTTAGTCCTGCTTTAGTCCTGCTTTAGTCCTGCTTTAGTCCTGGTTTAGTCCTGGTTTAGTCCTGGTTTAGTCCTGGTTTAGACCTGGTTTAGACCTGTTTAGACCTGGTTTAGACCTGGTTTAGACCTGTTTAGTCCTGGTTCAGTCCTGGTTCAGTCCTGGTTCAGTCCTGGTTTAGACCTGGTTCAGTCCTGGTTTAGACCTGGTTTAGACCTGGTTCAGTCCTGGTTCAGTCCTGGTTTAGACCTGGTTCAGTCCTGGTTTAGACCTGGTTTAGTCCTGGTTTAGTCCTGGTTTAGTCCTGGTTTAGTCCTGGTTTAGTCCTGGTTTAGACCTAAAACACTGGTACAGGCCTCAAGAGAAACGAGCGAATCCAAAAATACTTTATATACCGATCTTTTCTTCTTTTTGACTTTTTTTGTGAGGTATTTCGAGTTTCAGTAAAATTCGTTATCATGTTTGTTTTGCCGTTACCTTCCCGGTGATGGCGGACCACACTCGGAGCGTGTTGTCGTCAGATCCCGACACGATGAGGTCACCACTGAACTGCAGACACGTGATCACATGATCATCATGACCTTTGAGCACCTGGAGACACGAGGACGACACGGTTAAAGAGGGGTATTAAAGAGGAGGTATTTACTCCTGTGGGGTATTAAAGAGGAGGTATTTACTCCTGTGGGGTATTAAAGAGGAGGTATTTACTCCTGTGGGGTATTAAAGAGGAGGTATTTACTCCTGTGGGGTATTAAAGAGGAGGTATTTAAAATTGTCGTTTGTGTCGTCCTGTCTCTTGTCCTGTTTTAGATGTAAGGGACTGAGAATGAAAAGTAGCTGTTCAGCTAACTTCTGCACATTTACACGTGTAGTTTTTACTGGTGTTCATTAATGTGCTTTGTCCCTTTTCAAATAAACAAATAAATAAATAAATAAAATAAATAAATTAGATACATTTCAGTTTAGTTCTTGATGCTCTGAGTCTCTTCTCTCTTTGCTCTCTGTGCTAAGTCCCTCCCCCTTCAGAGCTCTGTCACAATCAGCTGCATCATTAATGAAACTCCTGCACATCACACCAGGTTTGTGAAGTCGTAGTGAACAGTTTGTATCATGTTTTTGTATATTTATGAAGCATGGGTGATGTAGGCTTGTGGGCGGAGCCTCGTACAGGAGGGTTTGAATAGGGCCCGGTGGAGATCTCTAGATTACTCAAACATGCATGGATCTAAACCTTCTTCAGACGTGTTTTTGATGAGGGATAATGTCAGAACATGGTAAAAAGCTGAAAAAACGCCTTCATCGCCGGGCTCACGGTACCATGGGCTCCCGGTTGTCGCCGCTCCTCCAGTTGCTCTCGATACGATGCTGTCGGATGTACGCAGACTTCCACGGACTCACGCAGGCGCCCTTCCTCCGAGCGGACGCCGCCTGCTCCGAGATCCCTGAGAAAAACACGAAACAATCAGATCATTTCACTGAGTTCACTGTGTTTACGTCACAGTGAGACTCTCAGCGTTTATAATTCATCCTGATTCTGGATTTAAAACAAGAACAGAGACAAAAACTAAACATTTAGAATCGTCTGGGTCATTTTAGTCAGAGGTGGGACCTGGGGCCTGGGGCGTGATGTAGTCCACTTTTAGACCTGGTTCAGTCCTGGTTTAGTCCTGGTTTAGACCTGGTTTAGACCTGGTTTAGACCTGGTTTAGTCCTGGTTCAGTCCTGGTTCAGTCCTGTTTCAGTCCTGGTTCAGTCCTGGTTTAGACCTGTTTTAGTCCAGGTTTAGTCCAGGTTTAGACCTGGTTCAGTCCTGGTTCAATCCTGGTTTAGGGAGAGGAGAGAGAGAGGAGGAAAGAGGGAGCGATAAGAAGAAGAGGAGACAGATCTGGCTGTGAGCCACAGGGAAACACTGGTGCAATGCGCTGCAGCGGCTCAGAGGCTGAACCAGAGGAACATGAACATTATTAACATTTAAAATGAGACGAGCCTAAAAACATGAGCTGCCCACAGACTGGTCGACTAAAAAGGGGCGTGGCAAAAGCTCACAAAACTGTGTGTGTATATGTGTGTGTGTGCGTGTGTATGTGTATGTGTGTGTGTGTGTGTGTGTGTATGTGTGTGTGTGTGTGTGTGTATGTATGTATGTGTATGTGTATGTGTGTGTGTATGTGTATGTGTGTGCGCGTGTGTGTGTGTGTATGTGTATGTGTGTGTGTGTGTGTGTGTGTGTGTGTATGTGTATGTGTATGTGTGTGTGTGTGTGTGTGTGTATATGTGTGTGAGTGTGTGCGTGTGTGTGTGTGTGTGTGTATGGTCCCTCAGTCCAGGTCTGAGCCAGAGAAAAAGACGATTTGTCCAGATTTAAACTTGGTCTTTTGCTATATCTCTGTGTATCTGAGCCAACCTGCACTGACAAGACTCCACCTGCAGGGGGAGTTCATGCAAAAGCTACTATTTATGCAAAAAAAAGTACTAGGGAACTACATATTTATATAAAGACAGATGTGAATCCTGAGTGTAATCTGACTTTTTACAGAGAAATACCAAAAAACATCAAATCTTCAGCAAACTAGAGCTGCCCAGTCCACACCCACATCACAGTCTGTGAATCTGACACTTAAAATGAACCAAACTCTGCCAAAGTTCTCCTCATCGTCCTGGTAAAAGCCCAATTCACAAGGAAATGTGGTGTAGTACAAATATCCAGTGTGGAGCGTGTGTGTTTAAAGATGCAGCTTAATGAGTCCATAAAGTTCTCCACAGTCGTCCTCTGTTCAGGTAAAAGAGGAAAAGAGGAAACAAAAACATCTGCTCTGATCTGAAGAGCAGCACATGAAGAACAGAGGAACTTAGAGCAGCACATGAAGAACAGAGGAACTTAGAGCAGAACATGAAGAACAGATCTTACGGTCTTACTCTCCTCCCCCTGTTCCTCCCCTCCTCCCTCTGTTCTTACTCTCCTCCCTCTTTTCCTCCCCTCCTCCCTCTGTTCTTACCCTCCTCTCCCTCTGTTCTTACCCTCCTCCTCCTCCCTCTGTTCTTACCCTCCTCCTCCCTCTGTTCTTACCCTCCTCCTCCCTCTGTTCTTACCCTCCTCCCTCTGTTCTTACCCTCCTCCTCCCTCTGTTCTTACCCTCCTCCTCTCTGTTCTTACCCTCCTCCCTCTGTTCTTACCCTCCTCCCTCTGTTCTTACCCTCCTCCCTCTGTTCTTACCCTCCTCTCTGCACTTCTCTCTCCACAGCAGGTTGTCTTCGGCGAGGATCCTCCAGTATCTGCAGGTCTGAGCCGCCTGCAGCAGGTCTCTGGGAGCGAGGAACGTCAGCACGTACAGGGCCAGCTACAAACAAACAAACAAACAACACAAACAAACACACACACACACAAACACACACACACGGGGTCACAGGCCTGAGCAAAGTGGAAATGACAATTCATTTGAGATGTGATGCTAACAGTGGGCACTGCTCTGTCTGAGGCGTGTTAAACTAAGCTTTGTTTCAACTCAATCTTAAATGTTCGTATTAACCCTCTACATGATCCTGGGGTTTTTATTTCACTATTGTGTCTGTAAATCATATGAACATTAATCAGAGACGTGTTAGCGTTAGCGTTAGCGACACGTACCTCTTTGGGCAGCAGGGAGATGAAGTCCCTCTGAAACTGTGGCTCTATCAGCTGCATCATGTGTTTGACCTGCGTCGTCTCACAGCGGTCGATCAGTTCATCCAGAGCCAACAGACGCTCAGGGCCGCTCCAGGTCTGAGGAGAGAAACGACGGTAAACACCAGAGGAATCAAAAAACATACACAGTAAAAACCCAGAGCAGAGAAGTCTAAGGAAACAAGACACGACGATACACTCACGAGGAGTCAGAACCACAGAGCACAGCTGTTTTATAACTGCCCGAGCGCCTCTTAAAGTGTGTTTTACATGAATTAAGAAGCAGTTTGTGAAGAAAAGCTGAAAAATGTGTCGACAGGAAGTAGAGAGTCCCACAGTGATGACATCACACTGATGACATCACACTTCAGTCCAAGAGTTCGGCAAAATTTACACAAGAAACACATTTTTCTGACACTTTAAACATGATTCCAACTAAATAAAAGTGTTTTCTTATATTTTTATTACTCAAATATTAATTTCTGTTTTGGAAAAGCGGACTATATGGTTGCTAGGTAACAGTGATGTAATTCCCCGCGGTGTGATGTCATAATCTCCAACCAGGAAGAACAACTTTAAACCTAAAAAAAATGGTAAAACTGGGATTTTCTTTTTACTTATTAGCAAAATCTTAAATCTAATGATCTTAACTGTGTTTTAGTACTTTTGCACTTTAACCTGGAAGTATTAACTTAAAGCTGCACTGTGTAACTTTACTGGTGGAGGGTGTTCCACAGTGCAGCATTAAACGTGTCCATGTCTCCAGGGAGAAGACAGTGGGCAGTTTACAGTTTGGATGTTTGGTTTTTCAATATATTTTTGGAGCATCAAAACAACACAATGCTAGCTTGATACGTTTAATGCCATATTGTGGAACATTCCAGAAAAAGCAACACAATCTTCATGGAAACAAGCACCTGAAATGTTACACAGTGCACCTTTAGTTTGACCTGTATAAATGACTGTAATAAAGACAAAAAACCTCACACACTGCGTGAACATAAAGAGTAAACTGTTCTGACCTGGAACGTGCGCAGCCACTCCTGCAGCCCAGTAGGGGGCGGTCCTGAGGTGACACGCCTCCTCTGAGCTGAATGCCCATTGGCCACTCGCAGGTCCCCGAAGGTGGTGGGCGTGGCCGGAGCCAGACTCGCCGGACTGAGGAGAAAGTGCAGGTCACACGTCACGATTATTCAGGATTTAAAAAAAAAAAAAAATACTGCACATCTTAAAAGTCCCATAATGCACTGCTCTGATCTGTAATGTTTCCTCGTCACAAACCTGGAGCTGTGTTTTGTTTCATTCACATGTTTAACTCACAAACAAACCTGCAGATTTAGGCTGAGTTCTTCTCTCAAACTGGAAACACTCTGTTCCACCTTGTGATGTCATCATGTGGTGATACAGGAAGTGCTCCACTGTGTTTTTAAACTCCACCTTCACTAGAATCATCTGGATCATTTCAGTCCTAGAGCTGCCACTTATCTCGACTGAACTAAAGGTAAAAGGAGCTGTTCACTTGAAAACTACCACTTGATGACATCACAAGGTGGAACAGAGCGTTTTGAGGAGATGTTATTGACTAATAATAAAGTGTTATTAACCCTCTACATGATCCTGGGGTTTTTATTTCACTATTCTTCTGTATTTCAAGATATGAACATTAATAACAGACAAATCGGGTCCTTCTTTCTGTTAGCGTTAGCAACAGGTTTGATTGACAGCGTTGCTAAGTGGCTTCCCTCGCTCCTGATTGGCTCTTTGGTTGCCATGACACTTTAGTCTATGTCAGCTTAAAGCTGGAGCTCGTGCGCATTTTTTCTTTACAACAGTGGAGAGATTTTTGTTTGTTTTTCTTATAATCTGGACATTTGAGCTGGAGAGAGTTAGAAAAGTCACGTCTACGACCAGTTATTGGTTCATTTTGTTTGAATTTTTATGTCTATTTAAAAATGGCTCCCTTGGTTTCATCTTGTTAATGTTTGTTCAGTATCATCATTATTTGTGTCGTGTTTCTCAGTCAGGAAACACATTTGGTTTGGAGCGAAGGTCGAACTCTGGAGGAATATTTAATCGTTTCCCACATCGTCCAGCCCTACACCGTAACTTTGGCAAATTTCAAACTCGATCCGATACTAAGGAACAGACTCGATACTCGATACCGGTTCTGATTCCTCTGTGATAATAAAAACTCTCTTTCTTTAAACATTGAGCTGTATCTGTTACAGTGACACATTAAAGGACTCACCTGAGATTCCCGTTTCCTTTGCAGTGCTTCTTCCCTGTAGGAAACGGTCGACCGTCGGGTCCATGGTCCAGTTTCCTCTTCATCTGTTTGGAAAAAAACAAAATACATAAATAATTATCAAGCAGGTCACGTACAGCGAGTTATACGAACATTTAAGACCAAGATGAGTCTGACAGCAGCAGGTACAGAGAGAGACACAGTTTTTACACAGAAAGTGAACTGGAGCCACAGTCGATGAAGCAGGAAGTGCGACATGATCACTTCCTGTTTGGAACGCGGCGGCGGCTAACAGGTTAGCTATGTGCATTTATATAAACAAGTTTACGCTGCTGGCATAAAACAGAACAAAATTAAAATCTCTATTAATGTTTCCTTTAGTGTAGTTGTGTTTTGAAAATGCTAAATTCGGAAAATAAAAAACGTTTTTTTTGAAAAAAACATCGTATTAACATGTTTTATAAGTTTCACTTTCGTTTTTCCTCTCTGTGCTAAGCTCCTCCTCCTTCAGAGCACTAAGCCCCTCCCCCTTCAGAGCACTGTCACAATCAGCTGCATCTAATGAAACTACTGCACATCACACCAGGTTTGTGAAGTCGTAGTGCACAGTTTGTGTCATGTTTTTGTAGATTTATGGAGGATTGTCGTGTGCATCATGGGTGATGTAGGCTTGTGGGCGGAGCCTCGTACAGAATCTTACAGCTAACAGTAAGTAGGGTTTGAATAAGGCCTGGTAGAGATCTCTAGATGGATCAAACATGCATGGATGACTCTAAAACCTCTTCAGACACGTTTGTGATGAGGAACAGTGTTAGAACATGGGTCAAAGATGTGAAAAACTAATTTTGCAGAACACAGCCTCTTTAATTTTACAGGAAGGTCAAAGTAAAAACTGAAAAAGCCCCAGACCACTCAGTTTAAAGCGTTAAAACCAGCTCAAATGTGTCGTTTCAAATCTGATCTTATAATTTAACCCTAGTTTGAAATAAAACACAGAACTCAGACCGAGAGAGAGAGACAGAGAGACCAGCCCTGAACACATCTCAATGAACAACAGGAACGCACAGAATCACAGGAATGTCACTGGACGAGAGGAGTGAAATAACTCACAATAAAACAGCCCTGAGAGAGACAGAGAGAAAGAGACAGAGAGAGAAAGGAAGAGTGACAGCGAGAGAAAGAAAGAGACAGAGAGAGACAAAGAGAACAGCCCTGAACGCATTGCCGTGGAGGGAAAGAGAGAGACCTGACCGTAACGCTGTCAAGAGAGAGACAGAGGGAGAGAAAGACTGAGGTGATGAGAGAGACCAGCCCTGAACACATCACTGTCAAACATGAGACAACGAGAATGAGATGATAAGAGAGAGAACAAGAATGAGATGATAAGAGAGAGCGAATGAGAGAACAAGAGAGAAACAAGAATGAGATAAGAGAGAGAACAAGAACGAGATGATAAGAGAGAGAACAAGAATGAGATAAGAGAGAGAGAACAAGAACGAGATGATAAGAGAGAGAACAAGAATGAGATGATAAGAGAGAGAACAAGAACGAGATGATAAGAGAGAGAACGAGATGAGAGAGAGAACGAGATAAGAGAGAGAGAGAGAAACAAGAACGAGATGATAAGAGAGAGAACAAGAACGAGATGATAAGAGAGAGAACAAGAACGAGATGATAAGAGAGAGAACAAGAACGAGATGATAAGAGAGAGAACGAGAACGAGATGATAAGAGAGAGAACGAGATAAGAGAGAGAACGAGATAAGAGAGAGAACAAGAATGAGACGATATAGAGAGAGAAAGAGAACGAGATGATGAGACAATGAGAGGCAGAGAGAGACAGAGAGAGAGACTGAGGTGATGAGAGAGAGAACAGCCTTGAGCACATCACTCTCTGATGAGAGAGAGAACGAACTGGACTTTTAAAATTTCACTTTTGTGTCTGTTATTAATGTTCACATCTTGATTTACAGACAGATCAGGTCCTCCTCTCCCGAGGTCGCTCCTGTTAGCGTTAGCAACAGGTTTGATTGACAGCGTTGCTAAGTGAAGGGGCGTGACCTTCAACAGCCTCGCTCCTGATTGGCTCTTTTGTTGCTATGATACTCTCGCTCAGAACCTGCTCTCGCCTCGTGCTTCAGACTCGTTCTGGCCCCACACGATGTAAAGACGTGTGCTTTTCTACGGTTTTACTTCAGTTTGTAAAAGGTGACGGACTGTGGCTTTAAGCAGCTCTGTGGCGTTCTCTCCATGTCTCCAGGACGACGCACACACAGCAGTTTTTCCTCTCCCAGGTTTATTTATAGATTTATTTATGCTGTTTTACAGGAACAACCACGGTAAGACTCAGTGTCCATCAGTATCTACGACAACCGACAACGATCTGAACAAGAGGCGCACAAAACGAGGGATAACGCACAAATAAACACACGGGAAGAGAACAAAAAGTACAACATGTGATCAGCATCCAGTCTATTCCTCCTATGGAGAGTTTGAAATTTAGTATCAGGACGGGACTCAGTGCAGAGTTTAAAATGTCTTAAAATGAAGAGCCTTAATGTGTCAAACTCAAGGCCCACGGGCAAAAAGTGGCCCACCACGTCATTTTATGTGGCCCGTGAGGTAAATTAAAATGTACGACTGTCTTAAAATGTGAGTTTATCAGGAGATACACAGTTACACAGTCGTATTTTTTGCAATATTTGTAACTTGAATAAGTAATAAATACAGAAATGGTTAATAATCAAGTTAAAAAAGTAGTTATATTTATTTTACATTACATCTAGGGTTTTAAAGGTACATCTGGCTATTTGAGGGTCTCGGTGAAAGATTTAATAAAAGAATAATTGTGTTTTCCAAATAGAAACACTATTAATGATGTAATATTAAAAATGGCTCCAGTTGAAGTATTTTCACAGCTCAGTCTCAAACACAGACACGTTCACTGTATTTACACAATCTATAAATATAAAACCATGTGATTTAAACGACAACGAGCAACAAGAACATCTTCAGACCAACCCCCAGAGCTGACACGACTCATGTGACGAACGACGAACCAAAACCAGCCGCGTAAAAGACTGAGACTGAGAGTTTTAGACACATTCAACACGTCAGAATCAGAATCAGAACAAAAGTGAAAAGAGAAAGAACGAGAGATTCAGACGATTTTACGCAACTGGACTTCACCAAACTTGTTATTGTAAAGAGGCTTGGACGATGGGGATGGTTGCAGAGGGGTGGGATGTAGAGGGGTGGTTGCAGAGGGGGTGGGTTGGGGGGGGGGGGGGGGGGGGTAGAGGGGGTGGTTGCAGAGGAGGGGTGGTTGTAGAGGGGGGGGTTGTAGAGGGGGGTGGTTGCAGAGGGGGGGTGGTTGTAGAGGGGGTGGTTGTAGCGGGGTTGTAGAGGGGGGTTGTAGAGGGGGGGGTTGTAGAGGGGGTGGTTGCACAGGGGGGGTTGTAGAGGGGGTTGTTGTAGAGGGGGTGGTTGCAGAGGGGGGGGGTTGTAGAGGGGGGTGGTTGCACAGGGGGGTGGTTGTAGAGGGGGTGGTTGCACAGGGGGTGGTTGTAGAGGGGGGGGGTGGTTGCAGAGGGGGTGGTTGTAGAGGGGGTGGTTGTAGAGGGGGTGGTTGTAGAGGGGGTGGTTGTAGAGGGGTGGTTGCAGAGGGGGTGGTTGTAGAGGGGGTGGTTGTAGAGGGGGTGGTTGTAGAGGGGGTGGTTGTAGAGGGGGTGGGTTGCAGGGGGTGGTTGCAGAGGGGGGGTGGTGCAGAGGGGGTGATTAGAGAGGGGTGGTTGTAGGGGGGGTTGTAGAGGGGGTGGTTGAGAGGGGTGGTTGTAGAGGGGGTGGTTGCACAGGGGGTGGTTGTAGAGGGTGGTTGCAGAGGGGGTGGTTAGGGGGGGGTGATTGTAGAGGGGGTGGTTGTAGGGGGGGGGTGGTTGTAGAGGGGGTGGGTTGCAGGGGTGGTTGTAGGGGGGGTGGTTGCAGGGGGGTGGTTGCAGAGGGGGTGGTTGCAGGGGGGGGTGGTTGTAGGGGGGGTGGTTGTAGAGGGGGTGGTTGCAGGGGGGGGGGGTGGCTGTAGAGGGGGTGGTTGCAGAGGGGTGGTTGCAGGGGGGGGTGGTTGTAGAGGGGGTGGTTGTAGAGGGGTGGTTGTAGAGGGGGTGGTTGCAGAGGGGTGGTTGTAGAGGGGGTGGTTGTCTTCTCCTGGTTTCCGCAGTGGCTCGTGCACATGCTCCGCGCGCACACAGACGGCACAGGAGCGCGCGCTGTGCCATAAAACGCCTCGTCATGGCGCAAAGGAGCCGTCATGAGGAGCCGTCATGAGGAGCCGTCATGAGGAGCCGTCATGAGGAGCCGTCATGGCGCAAAGGAGCCGTGACAGCGCCGCGTTTTGGAGAAATGTGCGAAAATGACGCGCGGTTTGAGCGGCGCGCGCTGCTTCCTCCGTGACACTTACTTTATAGAAGATGAGCTTCAGCGTCCCGTAGAACCCCATGATCCACCGACACCAACCGGACACACACCGGGCAGAACGACGAGAAAAACCGGACAGGAACCGGACACACACACGGGGTTAAGTCCGAGCCGCAGCGCAGGGACGGAGCTCACATCCAAGAGAGAGGAGGAACGAGAGGAACGAGAGACGAGAGGAACGAGAGGAGAGAGAGGAGAGAGGAGAGAGAGGAGAGCCGTGGACACGCGGGAGTGAACGAGAACACGCTCAGACATGCCTCTGACAGAGAGAGAGAGGGAGGGAGGGAAGGAGGGAGAAGAGAGAGGGAGGGAAGGAGGGAGGAGAGAGAGGGAGAGAGGAGATAGGAGGAGGGGGGAGGAGAGAGAGAGAGAGAGAGAGGAGAGGGAGGGCGGGACGTGAAGAGAGACGTGGACACGCGAGAGTGAACGAGAACACGCACAGACATGCCCCTGACAGAGAGAGAGGGGGGGGGGGGAGGAGAAGAGGAGAGAGATAGGGAGGGAGGGAGGAGAGAGAGGAGAGGGAGGAGGGGAGAGTGAGGAGAGAGAGAGAGAGGGAGGAGAGAGAGAGAGAGAGAGAGAGAGAGGGAGGGAGAAGAGAAGAGGAGAGAGAGAGGGAGGGGGAGGAGAGAGAGAGGGAGAGAGGAGAAGAGGAGAGAGATAGGAGGGAGGGCGGGAGGGAGGAGGGAAGAGAGTGAGGAGAGAGAGAGAGAAGAGAGAGGGAGGAGTGACAGAGGAGTGAATTAACAGGTTTCAGGCAAAACATGATGAACAAAATCTGAATTTTCAGTAAAACTGCACCAAACGGGACCAAACCAGGTCTAAACCAGGACCAAACCAGGACTAAACCAGGCACCAAACGGGACCAAACCAGGACCAAACCAGGACTAAAACCAAACCAGGACTAAACCAGGACCAAAACCAAAGGACCAAACCAGGACCAAACCAGGACTAAACCAGGACCAAACCAGGACCTAAAACTAAACAGGACTAAACCAGGACTAAACCAGGGAACCTAAACCAGGACCAAACCAGGACTAAACCAGGAAACCAGGGACCAAACCACCAGGACTAAACCAGGACTAAAAACCAGGACCAAACCAGGACCAAACCAGGACCAAACCAGGACCAAACCAGGACCAAACCAGGACCTAAACCAGGACAACCAACAAAGGACTAAACCAGGTCTAAATCAGGTCTAAACCAGGACTAAACCAGGTCTAAACCAGGACTAAACCAGGACTAAACCAGGACTAAACCAGGTCTAAACCAGGACCAAACCAGGACCAAACCAAGCCGGCCGAGGTCAAACCGGGTCGATCGACAAAACGGCGTCTTGAGAACTAAAGATTAAACATGAATCAAATACAACTTCAGAAACTCAACGAGAAGAAACTAAAAAGATCTGAACACAACCGCCTGAAGAACAGGTCCACAGAGCGTTTTACTGTCCGATGATCAGGAAGTGCACGGTTAGCTTTACAGTTGTGAGCTGTACAGTGATGGAGAACTCCGCTCTGGTGTGTGGGAGTTGTGTAAAGTGCTTATAAACTCATCCTGGTGAGTCATTAGGATGTTCTGCATGAGGAGCACTGCAAACAGTTTAAAATGAACTACTCCTGTTTTTTTATCTTTTATAACAGTTAAAATCAGGTAGAGCGACTTTAAAATGTGAAAATAAAAAATAAAAAACAGAAATGATGTGGAAAAGTCCTCAAACCCGACAGAGCTGATCACGTGTCTCTCACAAACACGACGAGCCTCGACAGGTGACAGGAGACAGTGCTCTGTGGATGTTTGGGCTGAGATGACCTTTGACCTTTAGTTTAACCCGTAGAGTTCAGAGGTCGGGGTCAAACAGCTGAAAAACCCAACGAACGAGACGCCAACGTCACGGCTCAGTGAGGCCGAGCGGTGTAGAGACAAGAGAAAAAGAGTCTTCATAAAACATGTGAATATGGAGCATTAGCATTTAGCATTTAGCATTAGCATTAGCATTAGCATGTAGCATTTAGCATTGAAGCATTGCTTAAAGTGAGGACAAAACAGCACATAACATCTTAAAGTGTTGACAAAAACAGCTTCTGTGGGGAATTAAAGAGGAGGTATTTAATTTTGTGGTTTATTACACAAAAAATATTTAGATCTACGTTTCATTTTATTGTTTTAAAAATGCAAAATTCACCCAAAACATCACATTAACATGTTTTATAACATGAAGGGGGGGTAACTTAGCACAGAGAGCAAAGGGAGAGGAGAAAAGTGAAAGTGAAACATGTTAATACAATGTTTTGGGCGACTATGGGGTTTTTAGTTTCTGTCAGAGCCTCGATGGTGAAATTAAAGCCACAGTTTGTAGTGTTGTTCCTGTCTAAGAGCTGCTTTAATAATAAATGAGAGCTGTTAGCGAAGTTAGCGATGTTAGCGACTTTAGCGACGTTAGCCTCATGACTTTTTAACGAGGATTAAACACAGAGATGGGACTGGGCACATTTACACGTCCTACACAAAAAGACACAAACAGAATCTGAAGAGAATTGATCAGCTTCATATTAAACCAGTCCCGTTTGTGCTTGTGTCTCTATGGTTCTCATCTCTGTGGATCAGTCCGTTATAATTTACACATTTTAAATCACGATATTCATCTAAACCCACTTCAGAAAACAAACAAATCCACTGACTTCTGAGAGAAACAAACGATGTGGTGCTGAAAAAACAAGAATCTGTGGAGAATCTGTTCAGCTTCACTCAAACGCTCTGCTCCACCTCGTGATGTCATGATGTGGTAGATTTATTAAACTGCAGCACAGTCCTGCTCCGAGTCTCATTATTAAAACACAGATTAATGAACTTAAATAACTGGATGAAGTGACAGTAGAAATAAACAAAGATAACTTTTACTCAGGTAACAGTACTGCTACTGCAATACACACAGTACTCGAGTAGGAGTAAAAGTACGTTGCTGGAAAAGTACTCTGAAAAGTACTGTTTCTTTAGGTTAGAATTAAAAATGCCAAATCCAACGACACATAAACGAGCCTCTGCTCCATAATCCAGTGTAATCTGATGTAATCTGATGAATGTGACATAATCTGAAGATTAATGAAGACGACCCACTTCAACAGACATGAGGGACAGAGAGACAGAGGAGAGACAGAGAGACAGAGGAGGGACAGAGGAGGGACACAGAGGAGGGGGACAGAGGAGAGACAGAGGAGAGAGACAGAGGAGGGGACAGAGGAGGGACAGAGGAGAGAGACAGAGAGGAGAGGGGACAGAGAGAGGGACAGAGGAGGGACAGAGGGACAGAGGAGGGACAGAGGAGGGACAGAGAGACAGAGAGAGAGACAGAGGAGAGACAGAGGAGAGACAGAGAGGGACAGAGGACAGAGGGACAGAGGAGAGACAGAGGAGGGACAGAGGAGAGACAGAGGAGGGACAGAGAGAGAGAGACAGAGGAGGGACAGAGAGACAGAGGAGGGACAGAGGAGGAGGGACAGAGACAGAGGAGAGACAGAGGAGAGACAGAGGAGGGACAGAGGGACAGAGGAGAGACAGAGGAGGGACAGAGGAGAGAGAGGAGGGAGAGAGACAGAGGGACAGAGGAGAGACAGAGGAGGGACAGAGACAGAGACAGAGAGAGACAGAGGAGACAGAGGAGGGACAGAGGAGAGACAGAGAGGAGAGGGACAGAGGAGAGACAGAGAGACAGAGGAGGGACAGAGGAGAGACAGAGGAGACAGAGAGACAGAGGAGAGACAGAGGAGGGACAGAGGACAGAGGAGAGACAGAGGAAAGACAGAGAGACAGAGAGACAGAGGAGGGACAGAGGAGAGACAGAGGAGGGACAGAGGGACAGAGAGACAGAGAGACAGAGGAGGGACAGAGAGACAGAGGAGGGACAGAGGAGAGGAGGAGGGACAGAGGGACAGAGGAGGGACAGAGAGACAGAGGAGGGACAGAGAGACAGAGAGGAGAGGGAGGGACAGAGAGACAGAGGAGGGACAGAGGAGAGACAGAGGAGGGACAGAGAGAGACAGAGAGGAGGGACAGAGGAGGGACAGAGGAGAGACAGAGGAGGGACAGAGGAGGGACAGAGGAGGGACAGAGGAGGGACAGAAGAGGGACAGAGGAGGACAAACTGACCCTACTGCACACTGAGGGACAAACTGAACCTACTGCACACTGAGGGAAGATAACAGTGGGACCCTCGTGTCTGGGCCCTGAACTCACCACAAACAGAAAGTACCAGGGCCTCGGTCACAGAGGTCACACATGAAGAAGAAACCAAAGCATGAAGGGATGGAAGAGAAGCACCGCCACCTACTGGACACAGCACAGACAGCACAGATCTACATACAGTCTGCACTTAGAGGACAGAGGAGGAACAGAGGCGAGAGAGGAGGAACACAGGGATAAAAGAGGGACAGAGGAGGGACACAGGGACAGAGGAGGGACACAGGGACAGAGGAGGGACAGTGCGCCGGAAGTGCGCCTGTGACGGCGGTGGCTAGCAGGTTAGCTATGTCCAGTGGAGAAGTCTTTCATCCACCTGCACCAAACTGTTCTTCTTACTTAACATGAGCCTGTCCAGGGACGACAGGTGGAAACTAGTATTTCTGCTATAACCTGACACCAAACATCTCTCCTGTGTTTTACGGTCAGTGTGATGTCGTGCACTGTCCCTGTCCAGATAAAACCAGACCATTTACATATAGTTTGTATCGAAATCAGGTCTGACATTTTAGCATCATAACAACCCTCGTTCAGCCTGATCTCAGCTCTTTTCTCTCTTACCTGATTCTGCTGTGATGTCACTTCCTTTTTATCCGCTTCATCGTTGTCCCCGCCCTCCTCGCTCTTTTCCATGTTCCGATTGGTCCGTTCGTGCTCATATGTCTCTATACTTTCACTTTCTCTTTTGTGACTGGCTGTGTCCTCGTTCGTCCTTTCCTCATGTTTATTTGCGTGTTCTGCTGCTGTCTCCTGATTTTGATTTTGATTGGTTGTTTGGTCCGTATCTCTACTCTGATTTGTTGATTTCTGTGTATATTCCGTCTCCAGGTCTTGTTCTTCGCTCTCATTGGTCGACTGCTTCACATCATCTGCATCTCTGCTCTGATTCGTCGATACCGGGTCGTGGGCGTGTCCGAAAGGCTCTGATTGACAGGACTCTTCTTCCACGGTGACAAACGCCACTCTCACCTCCTCCAGCTCCTCCTCCTCGTCATCGTTTGCGCCCTTTTCCCGCCGAAACCACGACGACAGAAAGGGGGAGGAGCTGACGGAGGAGGAGACGGAGTTCGGAGTGTTTCCACCAATCAGATCGCGGCGGGTTTTCAAGGCCTGGTCCCACTGGTCCCTGCTCAGAGTGTCCTCCTCCAAAATGGCGTCTGCGGGTTCAGGCTCCATGTTTGGCGTTTCCGGGCGACTTTTGCTCTTCACAAGTTTCATTCAGACGACGTCGTTCTGAAGGAAAACAGAAAAACAACGATTAAAACAAAAAATCAAGAAGGACTAGATTAAAGAGGAGGTATTTACTTCTACGGGGTATTAAAGATTTATCCAAAACCATTTTTTTGTCCCAGTTTTACACAAGAAATGTCCCATGTCCCGTATTTGTGACCAGTTTGATACTTGCCAACAGTAAAGGTAAATTCATGCATTTTCAAACAATAGAAAAACACAAAATGTAGTTGATTCGTCTTAAAATAAAATGTGCAGCTTCCCGTCTGTTCAGGCCGACACTTTAAGGTGCTGTACGACACGAAACTGACTCTTGAAGATTTAAGTCGTGTTATAACAATGTTTCCTCCTCAAAAACAGACCTGGAGTCGTGTTTGTTTCATTCACATGTTTGAGTCACTTTATTATTAGTCTGTAACATCTGCAAAGCTCAAAATGCTCTGTTCCACCTTGTGATGTCATCAAGTGGGAGTTTTCAAGTGAACAGATCAGGATTAAGAGTAGGAGACAAGAGGAGGAGAGGAATTTTTAAGTTAACAGCTCCTTTTAAGTTTACTCCTCAGTTTCCCTTTAGTTCAGTTGTCAGATTGAAAGTTATTCCAGAATGATTCTAGTGAAGGTGGTGGAGTTTAAAAACACAGTGGAACACTTCCTGTATCACCACATGATGACATCACAAGGTGGAACAGAGTGTTTTCAGTTTGAGAGAAGGACTCAGCCTAAATCTGCAGGTTTGTGTGTGTTAAACATGTGAGAATGAAACAAAACACAGCTCCAGGTCTGTTTGATGAGGACGACATTATAATACTGATCAGAGGATATGAAACACTCAATATGAACATTAAATATGACTCAATTAGCTCGGATGCCCTGGTAACTGGACTTAACAAGTTTTGAACATGAGACACCACAAAAAGCGCGTTTCCAGGGTGTTTTCAGCGCTTTAATGAGTCGTTTATGGTAATGTCCAGAATGTAAACAGTTAGATTATCTTCGTGTTTGTAGATAAACAGATTTAAACAGGTTTTAATCCGTTTTTTCCCACAAAGTTCATCCCCGCGGTGACGTCATGTCTCACCTTTTCTTTGGACTTTTACATTTTAAAAACACTGATCTTCTCCGTCTCTTTTTCCTTTTCTTTTCTTCTCGCTCTGCTCCGGTAAAACTCGCTCCTTCCGCTTCATAAAACCAACAACTAAAACCTCAAATTCGTCCGTGTTTTCTCTTTTGTTGACTCCGAAAAAAAAAAAGTTGCCAAACTTTGCTGCTCTTCCCGTCGCGCATGGAGCTGGTGTTCGACGCGCTTTGATGACGTCACGGCGCAGTTGCCAGGTCCGATCTCTACGCGTGTGTTTATATTTATTTATACTTATATTTTATCGCGTAACAGACAGCGTTTAAAGGTCCTAAATCACACAAAACTGATTTTTATGAGTTTTAAGATATGTTATAAAGCTGTGACGTCATCAAAAAACAGACCCGGAGTTGTGTTATGACGTCTACTGTGCGACAAAGCTGTTATTTACACAACAGTCAACACGGTTTTGTGGGAAATAAAACAAATTTCAATGAGATACAATAAGAATAAACCTGAATAGTATAAAACTAACAGAATTGTAAAAGCTGTGTGTTTTTAGCTGGGTTATGCGTTTAAAACCAGACCCGGGGCGTGTTTTTGCTTTAGGACCTGGCAACCGCGCACGTCACACACACGGAGGCAAACGTTGGCGCGTAAAAAGTAAACCAGCGTGAGTTTGTAGAGTTTAAAACCGCTTTAAAACAAACCAGCGACAGCCAGGGACGAAAGATGTCGACTTCCTCCGTGTCTAAAGGCTGTTTCGTGTTCAAACCCAGCGCCAAGAAGAGGAAAATCACCGAAACAGAGACGTATTTTACGCGTGGCTGCGAGGAGAAGGACGGCAGCGCGGTCAGGTACAAACTCTGCAGAGATCTGTGGGACCAGGTCACCAGAGACACAGAGGCTCTGCAGGAAGAGCTCAGCAGACAGACACTGGATAGGCTCCTGGACTTCACCCAGAAATGCTCCTCTGCGCGTGGACACTGCGGCTGGACGGGGCAGAGGCGAGACAGCGAGATCCCACCCCAGCGAGTCCCCAAGTCCAACGAGATCCCACCGAGAGCCAGCGAGATCCCCAAGTCCAACGAGATCCCACCGAGAGCCAGCGAGATCCCCAAAGTCCAACGAGATCCCACCAGAGCCAGCGAGATCCCCAAGTCCAACGAGATCCCAACGAGAGCCAGCGGTCCAGTCCAACGAGATCCCCACGAGAGCCAGCGATCCCATCCAGGTCCAGCGAGATCCCCACAGCCGCCCTCCTGCTTGGCGTCAACGTACCCGACCACGACATGACGTTCCAGAGCTTGTCCGACCTTCTACGCCGACGTGTCACTCCGTACGTCGCCTCCGTGCAGGCCAAAGAGTGCGGCGCTCTCAAACACTTGCTAAAACGAGTACTCGAACGCATCATGGACGGCGTCGTGGCTGTAGACGGTGAGGAGGACGACGAAAACGACACGCTCCCCAAATGGGCAAAGGCGTGCGGTGCTCCTTCGGGATACTCTGCGAATGGTACAAGGCGAAACTCAAATCGAAGGACGGTTCTCCAGAACGAAACGGCGCCAGTCCTCCCGTGGTGGTCATATTTAAAGATCTGGAGGCGTTTAACCCAAAAGTTTTGCAAGACTTCGTCCTAATCTGCAGCCGTTACGTGGATCAGATGCCGCTGATGTTTATTTTCGGCATCGCGACGTCCCCGAGCACGATCCAGAGCATGTTCCCGCACTCGGTGTCGGCTCTCCTCTGCATAGAGCTGATCCATTCGCTCTCCTGCACGCAGCACCTCGCAACCGTCATCGACAAGTTCATTCTGACCTCCAAATTCCCGTTCAAACTCTCCAGCAAAGTCATGCAAGTTCTCATCAGCATATTCCTCTATCACGACTTCTCCGTGCGTAATTTCATCAAGGGCCTCCAGGTGGCGCTGCTGGAGCACTTTCACTCGCAGCCCCTGAGCGTGCTTTGCTGCGAGAAGAAAGTCGCCTTGGATCTTGTCGCGCATCTTCGCCCGAAAGACTTGGAACGAATTCGCCAACTTCCGTCATTTCAAAGCCACATCGAGACGCTAAACGAGCGAGAACGGGCGGAGCTCATGAGCGACGACGCCATCCTGAAAGAAAAGTGCAAAAAGTTCATCAAATCTCTCCACAAATATCACAAAAACTACTTCCCGGTGTTGAAATGTCTGCACGCGCTCACGTCGTCGCTGCCTCGTTATCCGCTCGGGAAGCAAATCCGGGAATTGCATTTGATCTGTCTGGAAAAGTGCGTGTGGGAAAACGAGGACTTCCACACGGCCATGAAGCTGCTCAGGATGTTCTCCAGAGACGACCTGGTGGTGGCGCTGCAGAGCTGCCTGGACATTCTGGAGCGAGAAGAATCTAAAACGATGAGGAAAGTTCAGCTTCAGCTTCAAGAACTAATGTCCAAGATTAAAGGACTGGACCTGAGTGCGGAAGTGTCCTCACCTGAGCAGGTAAGAGGAGGAGGAGGAGGAGGAGGAGAGAGGAGAGGAGAGGAGGAGGAGAGAGAGAGGGAAGAGAGGGGGAGAGAGGAGGGAGGAGAGAGATAGAAGGAAGGAGGAGAGGATACAGGACAGGAAGAGAGGAGGAGGAGACGGGAAGAGGGGAGGAGACAGGAGGAGGAGAGGAGATAGGAGGAGGAGAAGAAAGGAGGAGGAGAGGAGTTTTCAAGTGAACAGCTCCTCCTTTAGTTCAGTTGTAGTTTGTCAGTTTTTCCTGAACTGAAATGATCCAGATGATTCTAGTGAAGGTGGAGTTTAAAAACACAGTGGAGCACTTCCTGTATCGCCACATGATGACATCACAAGGTGGAACAGAGTGTTTTCAGTTTGAGAGAAGAGCTCAGCCTAAATCTGCAGGTTTGTGTGTTAAACGTGTGAATGAAAGTCCGTGTGTTTTTCGTTGCAGGACGCTGAGCCGATCACGTCTCCGCTCAAAAACCTCCAGAAGAAAACCGACCTGTTCCACCTGCAGAGGGCGCTGCTCCAAATGCACCAAACCCGACGCAACAAAAAACTGAGCCCGTACGAGCGACTCCGAAACCAGACCGTGGACCTCGTCGAGTCTCTGGTCAGATCCTACTTGGCTCCGCCCGAATCCCAGCCCCTGAACGAGGTCCTGTACTACCGCTCCTCCACCACCGTGAGGCGCCATCTGAACGCCGCTCCCCGCACCTCCATCCAGGCGCGCCCTGAGCAACCCGTACTTCTACCTCCAGAACCCAAACCTGCGCACGGACGACGGCGGCGTTCCCAGCTCCGCCCCGGACATCTGCATCGCCTACAAACTCCACCTGGAGTGCGGACGCCTCATCAACCTGTTCGACTGGCTGGAGGCGTTCTGCACCGTCGCCTCCGCCGCCGATCGAGACGATCCCGAGGCCGAGGACTTCGGAAAAGTGGACGAAGTGAGACACGCCAGGTTCATCCAGGCCGTGTCCGAGCTGGAGTTTCTGGGATTCTTGAAGTCGACCAAACAGAAGACGGACCACGTGGCCCGGCTCACGTGGGGCGGCTGCTGAGAACCGCACGAAACTCTGGAATTATGGGTTTTTTTGGGAATATTTTGAGTTAAATGTGACGGAGTTTTCAAATTAGCACGTGGTACAGTTAGCGTCTGTGGAGGTTCCTCTGGTAAAGATGTTATGAGAATATTTTGAACTGTCTGAATAAAACTGTTATGATGAAATGAGCAGAAACATGATCGAGATGAACTTTTGTAAAAATCAAATAGTCGTAGATTAACGAGTCTTAAAACACAAAACTGACTCTGAGCTTTAATCCACGTGAAACTGTTCCCTCAAAAACAGACCTGGGCATGTTCGAGTAACACTTAAATATTAGTCTGTAACATCTACAAAGCTCAAAACGCTCTGTTCCACCTTGTGATGTCATCAAGTGGTAGTTTTGTCCCGGTTTAGACCTGGTTTAGTCCTGGTTTAGTCCTGGTTTAGTTTTAGTTCATGAGGCTCTAACATGTGGGAGATGTAGTTTTGAGAATGACTGAAATGATCCAGATGATTCTAGTGAAGGTGGAGTTTAAAAACACAGTGGAGCACTTCCTGTATCACCACATGATGACATCACAAGGTGGAACAGAGTGTTTTCAGTTTGAGAGAAGAACTCAGCCTAAATCTGCAGGTTTGTTTGTTTCATTCTCACATGTTTAACAAAGCACAGCTCCAGGTCTGTGTGAGGAGCAGTGCATTATGGGACTTTAATGGAGAAATGATCTTGTGTCTCTGATGTTTCAGGGTCTAATATATTTTTAGACTCGTTTGAGGTTCATCTGTGTGAACGACCATCTGCTCCAAAAACATGAAGATTTAAACTCGGACGACTCTGATTCTTCAGGGACTAAAATATCAGATTTATTTAGATAATTTAAACATTTTTGAGCCGAGTCGTAGCGTCACTTTAAACAGAAGAGAAAAAAAGAATGTACATTTTTCAAAGATTTGTTTGGCCTTTAGGGGGCGCCAGAGTCTCACATGTGCCTATTTTCAATCCCATAATTCCACTGGAGCCACAGATGTTTGACCAGTGTAGTTCTGTCTCTTTTCCTTTTACTCCACATGAGGCTAGAAAATATATATTTGAATTTATGTCCTTTTTTAAAGTGTAGTTTGACCATTAGGGGGCGCCAGAGTCTCACACGTGACAGTTTTTTACATTTATATGAAAAAGATACAAATTTTAAATAGTTCCTTGATCTCCAGCAGCGACGGAACGAAACTAAGTAAAAATACTAAAGTACTGAAGTACACATCTGAGGTCTGTACTTTACTGAAGCTCATTTCACAGTGGTACTTTTTACTTTTACTTGAGTACATCTGAGAGCAGTATCTGTACTTTAACTCCACTACATTTATGAACTGTAAAAGAAAAAGTTTTTAAAAGTACAAGTATTTCTCTCAGATTTTGAGTCTTATAGATCAAAATATGATTTTGAGCTGAATTTTGTTCAATGTATTTTTTCTGTTTTTATTTGTATATTTCTGTTTTTTGTGTTAAAATAAACCTCAGCCTTTTCAGCAGCTCTCACACAAAAATACTTTAAGTCCATTTTGAAACAGATATTTTAATACTTTTACTGAAGTAGATTTCATCTGATACTTTTGCTCTGGTGTGTGTACTTTTACTTAAAGTGAAGTACTTCTACTTGATTCTGTCTCTTTTTTCACTGAAGCCACATGAGTCTCCTCAGTGTTACTGAAACAGGAGACTGCGGCGCCCCCTACAGTCTGCACTCGACTAAATATAGAATATAATCTGCAAAACTAAATTAGACTTTTGTCTCAGAGTCTGGTCAGAAATGACGTTTTACATCATTTCTGTGACTGGAATGTTCCACAGTGTCGTGTGTTTTATGTCCGTTTCCATGGAGACGTTATTAGACGAGTCGGTGGCTCCAGCCGGGTCCCAGGTCAGAGGTGAAGTATGACGAAAGTGAAGAAGAAGAAATTTAGATCAACTGAGAAACGCTCCACCAGCAGAACTACTGAGCTTGAGTCTCTATGGTTCTCATCTCTGTGGATCATTCTGTTTAAATTGACACTTTTAAATCACAATATTCATCTAAAACCACTTCAGAAAAGAAACACTCAGCTGTTTTCAAGTTTAAAAACTGCAGTGTCCAGTGGAGCTGACGTCACCATAAACATCACGACAGTAAGAGTCGTGTAGCTGTAGTGCCCCCTATGGACAGAGCACGTCACTACAGCAGCACATTTTTATACATTTGGACCAAAATGACGACGCGACGCTGCAGAATCGAAGAGCATCAACGATTAAGGAAATAAAACTGGAGAAACACAGATCGACAAAATGGCGTCTGGAAAATAGTGGATTAAAGTTGAAACATGAATCTTTCCAAATAAAACTTAAGAAGAAAATGAGAAGAAACGACTAGAACCTGGAGAAACATCTGAACAGACTGAACAGGGAGGGTTTAAAATCAGTCAAAAACAAAGACCCAGTTGTGCAGCGGTTTATTCATGAGCAGATTACATCATTAATGTTACATAAAAACATCCTGAACATGTTACACGAGGTGAGTCATGTGACTTCAGTCGAAAAACTTCAGAAAACAGGATTTTACAACAAAGTTTTATTTTTACATTTATTACATCATAACTACATATGTTCAAAATACACACACACGTCCCTGGGTGATGATGTCACAGACTCTACAGCGTGACATCATCAAAACTCGCCCCGCCCAGTTCAGAGTCCCGCCCACTTCAGAGTCCGCTCCAGTTCCAGAAGTAACCCCGCCCATTTCATCCCGCCCATTTTTCTCATAGACTTCATAGTCCGCTCCAGTTGTGGAAGGCTAGCCATTCATTTTGCTAACCTGGTGTTGTGTGCTAACCTGCTACATGCTAACCTGCTGTGTGCTAACCTGCTGTGTGCTAACCAGCCCTAGCAGCAAGTTTCAAAAACAGATTTTAAATAAAAGTGTAGTTTTCTGGTCCTCACTTAAACGTCGCTGATCGGCCCTGAGCTTTCAAACGTTTATAAAAATTTTTTTTTTCGTAAAGTCTATGGAAAAAATGAGTTTTCCTTCTGTAACCAGGGGGCGCTGTCACTGTTCAGCTCCACAACAGAAGCACTTGAAGCTGCACTATGTGATTTGCTTGTTTCCATAGTGATGGTTATGGCTTTCCCTGAGAGGCCCCATGATATGGCATTAAAATGATCCATCTCCATGGTGACGAGCGGGAGACGGGCCAAGTTACAGGTCAGATCTGTGGAGAAGCGGCCTCGCCTGAGAGTGTTTACACCTGAATAAATGAAACGCAAGTCAGTGTAATGCCAGACTGTGGGACATCCCAGGCAAACCACGAGGAAACATCTCCATGGAGACAAGAGCGAGGCTGACCGCAAGACAGAAAAGTTGCATAATGCGGCTTTAAAGTTTGCCTCGTGTTACTGGTCCAAATGTCACTCCTGTCTCTGTGTTTAGTGTCTGTCTGAACACTAAAAGAGTTTTACCAACTTTTATAAAAGTGTCATTTCAAACTCGTCTAAAATTAAATCAGTGAAGTTACAAAAATGATAATTTTTGCGTTTTTTTTGTTGTGTTTTTAAAATCTTAAACCACCAAACCCACATTTAATCCCCATTTTGGAAAACAACTAAACTTTTTTACCATTTTAAGGCATATAAGTCCTCGAATGTGCTTTTTAAAAGATGTATTTTGGAACTTTTCTGGTTTGGGTCGTCTCCATGGAGATGTTATTTCATTCCATGGCCCTAAATGTTCCGCGGTGCAGCTTTAAACTTTCCTTTCTTAGCCGTTCTAATTGCTCAAAGTTACCTTGAAAAACACGCATTGTTACTGTGAGCGGGCCAGCGCGGGTCGCCTCTCCACAGATCCGACCTGTGACTTGGTCCAGTGACATGAGCTGCTCGTCTCCAGTGAAAAGTTTTAATGCTGTACTGTGGAACATGCACTAGTCCATGTGTCTTAAACTTGTTCTGATGCAGATGAAGATCGTTCAAATCAGATTCAGGAAAGGTTCATTTCAAGGGGACTTTTTCAGGATCGATTCCGAACAATAAGTATCTAGTTTCATTTTTGGAGAGTTTTACGATGAAGCTACGTTATTTTTGGCTGAAGTCTTTACGAAACTTGTATTTGTCCTTCTGAATGAACGAGACGCTGTGTTTCTTGCAAACCTGGGCCTGGTTTTGTGAATGGGGGGCGACAAAAAACCTCTGTCCTCTTTGTGGTTCATCGACCATAACGTTGATCTGCAAATCTTTTCTTCTGTCTTTTTTGTTTCTTGCGTCGTCTTTGTCGCAGTTTTCTTGCGCAATGAGTATCTAGTTTCGATACTTGTTTTAGTATCGATTAGTGCCTGATTTTCGATACTTTTGACGACATTATTTGAAGGAAAATTGGACCAAAGACGAAACTAAACGACTCATTTTCAAACCTCTTCCAAAAAACTCAATTTCCACTTTTCGTTATCTCCAGGTCGGTCTAGACGTGAACTTTGTCGACGTTTGGTCAGAGACATTTAAACTGTCGCTCCGTCTGCGAGTGCTGAGCTGCGGCGAACGGGGCAACGCTTTGACACCTTTCGGACCTAAATCTGGACTTTTGGCCGAAGAAGACGGGACTCGTAACGACCCGGAACGAGGCAAAGACGGAGACGAAGATTTGGGAGGTTTTGGGGATGACTTTGAATTATTATTTGGCGATTGTGCGGTTAATGACGACTGAGACAACGTTTTAGATGGGGAACTTGGATCGTTTGAAGGGATTTTGAGAGATTTGGTTGAGTTTTCCAAGCATTTTGTATCAGTCAGATTGGACAAAGGAGGTGTTTTAACTTCGCCAGAACGTGCGTTGTCATTTTGTGAACTTTGAGAGGGTAAATTTGTCACAGGAGACATTTGTGGCGATGAGGTTTGGGAGATTTGAGGCAGGTCCAGATTATTGTTCCTTAAATTCAGAGCGTCATTTCCGGATGGGAATTTTGGAGAATTCTGATTCGAATTAGTTGAAAACTGGGACTTCTGAGATACATTTCTTGTCAGATCGATTTGCCGTTTCGATACATTTTCGACCATTGCTTCGCTAGAATCGACGCTATCCAAGTTTGTGTTGTTCGCAAAGTCTAACGACGGCTCGGGAGACGTTTTTGCGATTTCTGACGCCATTTTTTTGCTTTTTAGCGGTTCTGAATCCTGTTGATCTTTTGATGGAAATGTTATTTTAGAATTTGAATTATTTGGAGAACCGGCGGTCGGTTTTTGGGCTGTAACACTGGACAAAGACGACATTTTGTGGGACAACACTTTAGGATTTATTTTTGCTTCACTCTCTGCCAAAGTTGTGGATGAAGAGACTTTGGGAGAGATTTTCGACGATGAATTCTCTCCATTTTGCATAGAACTGGGCGTTTGAGACAATTTAGAAGGAGGCGACATTTTGGCTGACACTTTTGGAGAGTTTTGCGATGAAGCTACATTATTGTTGGCTGAAGTCTTTGCAAAACTTGTATTTGTCCTTCTGAATGAACTAGACGCTGTGTTTCTTGCAAACCCGGGTGTGGTTTTGTGAATGGGGGTGACTGGGGCGCTCAAAACCCCTCTGTCCTCTTTCTGGTTCATCGACCTTAACGTAGATCTGCAAATCTTTTCTTCTGTCTGTGCTTTTTTTGTTTCTTGCATCTTCTTTGTCGCAGTTTTCTTGTTCAAATCCAGATCTTGGTCCGCTTTGTTGAAGCTGGATCGCCTGGAGGAGGGGGCGGTGGATGGTCGCTCTCCCCGATGTGAAGCGCTCCTACTCCGGACAGTTAAAGACGAAATCCCCCTTTGGTTTCCTGGAAGTCTGTCTGCTGGAGCTTTTGCCGAGTTTGTGCGTGAAATCGGAACAACTCTACGAATGTTGTGGTTTTCTGTTGTGGTTAAAGTTCGTATGGCTTTACTTCCTGGTGATGTTTTTGGGCTAATAGACGGTTTCGTTAATTGTTCCGTCTTGGCGTTGGTTTGGCTAGTTTTAGAATTTTTTACTTTTTCCAAAATGTCAGTATTTTGATGGACTTTTGAATCGCTCGTATCAAGTTCTTGTCGAAGTACTTCCTCTTTTCCCGGATCAAATCGACTTCCTTGACAATCTCCCTCCATTTCAAACACATTACCATCACCTGCCCTCTCCTGATTGGCTGATTTCCCTTCTTCTACTGCGTTCTGATTGGTCAAAAGCTCTCCACGTCCAATCTCGAGGTTTTCTTTTTCAGCTTGTAAGGCAACTGTAGTGATGTCCAGCAATCGCGTTGAAGGCATCGGCTGGCTGCTTATAGGCACTGCGTTTCGATTGGCTGGCTGCTGGTTGGAAGCCATGCGATTGGTTGAAGTCGTTTCCGTGACATTTTGTTTGTCATTTTGGGCTTCTTCCACCTCGCAAACTCCGGTAACGCACCAAACTATGACGGTATCGCTAATATCGTCTTTTGTTTTCACTACAAATTCGACTTTTTCACTTGAATTCTCTAGATTTGGTTCGTCAAAGTCCGAAACCATCAGATCATTTTGTTCTTTGCTTCTTGTTGCCACGGTTACCTTGTCAAAAGTTTTCAGTTCAGGGACCAACGAGCATTTTTCGACAATTATAGATATATTTGAAGCGTCGCATTTCAGTTTCGTGTCCAGTTTAAGTTCGTCTTCGCCGTTGGCTTCGTCATGGCGACATTTTCCATTATTGTTCAGATCAGAGGTAGCTGTGTCAGTCTGGGCGTGTTTCGCGTTATCCCTGAGGTATTCCGTCACATTTAAAGTGTTTTGTGGCGTCGGTTGTTCGTTTGTGACGTGTAGGCTCATGGAACTGTCTTTTCTCTCTGCGTGTTTAACTTCAGATGCCCTAACGTCTCGCTCGGTTGAGTTTCTCGTCTGTCGGCAGCTGCCGGATCGTCGTAGAAGAGGAGAGCGTGGATGTGGTTTGGGCCTCAGGAGCTCCAGCAGCAGGTCGGCCTCGTCATTGCGGGATAGGGCCGAGTTCATGTCCAGTTCGCTGCTGCTGCGAAGACCGAACGCACCACCCAACTGCAACGAGAAGAGAGCGAGGTTAGACCGAACGCACCACCCAACTGCAACGAGAAGAGAGGGAGGTTAGACCGAACGCACCACCCAACTGCAACGAGAAGAGAGCGAGGTTAGACCGAACGCACCACCCAACTGCAACGAGAAGAGAGGGAGGTTAGACCGAACGCACCACCCGACTGCAACGAGAAGAGAGGGAGTGTTAGACCGAACGCACCACCCAACTGCAACGAGAAGAGAGGGACCTCCGGCGCCCGCCCTCTCTCTTTCTCCCTGTGTCTGCTCGTTTTTTTTTTTTTTTTCAACAAGAAATGTGTCATCAAAACGAGACTTGAACAGACGATCAACAGATTCAGAGGCTGAGTCGACTTCGACCATGAACAACTCAAACACAAGTTTATAAAATTACAAATTCTGAGATAAAGAATAATCTGTACAATTTAATCTCAGCGTAAAACTGCCACAACTGAACTAAACAAACATCAGTGTCACGTTTAACATGAAACTGTCTCAAAATCACAGGTTTCACCAAATGATCCGAGAGTTTCATGTTAAAACGGGAAACAATTATGTGATTATGTAAAAAAAAATATGATTATGTAAAAGGAGGAACTACAGCATCTGTCACTTTAGAGAAGAGATACAGGCTCTGACTCTGATGTGACTGTAGTAGTAGTAGTAGTAGCAGTAGTAGTAGTAGTAGTAGTAGGACTTGTGCATAAATGACAAAGCCTCGTCTGAGCTCAGAGCTGTGAGACTCGAGTCTTTCTCAGACTGAGGTTCATGAGTCTAAAGCTGTGGAACCTGTGACCGAAGACACTTCAGGAAATAAATCAGTCACAGCAGCTTCAGCCTCTGTGTCGTCAAAACAAAGACGACTTCAGGTCCTTTGTCCCGTGAACCTCATTCTCACTACTACTACTACTACTACTACTACTACTACTACTACTGCTACTGCTACTACTACTACTACTACTACTACTACTACTACTACTACTACTACTACTACTACTGCTACTACTACTGCTACTACTACTGCTACTGCTACTACTACTACTACTACTACTACTACTACTGCTACTGCTACTACTACAGTCACATCAGAGTCAGAGCCTGTATCTCTTCTCTAAAGTGACAGATGCTGTAGTTCCTCCTTTTACATAATCATATTTTTTTTACATAATCACATAATTGTTTCCTGTTTTAACATGAAACTCGGATCATTTGGTGAAACCTGTGATTTTGAGACAGTTTCATGTTAAACGTGACACTGATGTTTGTTTAGTTCAGTTGTGGCAGTTTTACGCTGAGATTAAATTGTACAGATTATAAAATTACAAATTCTGAGATAAAGAATAAACTTGTGTTTGTTGTTTAGGGTTGAAGTCGATTTTTGTAAAGCCCAAAATCACAGCGTCGCCTCTTTGGGCTGAACATAAAGATTAAACCAACAGAAAGTTAGAAAATCAACAATGAAACACAAACAGAAAAGCAAATGAATCAACAGAAAACAACCAATGGAGAAGTGTCCCAGAGCGCCCCCTGTCCTCAGACCTTCTTCTGGATAAACTCAAAAAAAAAAAACTTTGAAAAAGAGAAACGTGGAGGAAACAAACTCGGACACGGTGAAGGAGAAATCCCAGCCTCTGAATCTGTGATCGTCTGTTCAAGTCTCGTTTTCATCAGGTA